>MJUU01019656.1:93827-165355 GCA_002080025.1 Modiolus philippinarum
CCCCGTTTTCAAGTTAGATGGTCGGTCCCTTAGCAGTCGAACATTGCTGCAAATGACCCTTTGTGTCCATTTAAGCTATTTAAAAGTGTGTAAAAGTTTGCCCTTCAAAGTAGCAATTAGTTTAGTTTGGTTCTTGAATGCTATGCAGCGAATTTTAACAAAACCCTACAAAAATTGTCAAATCTTCAAAACTTTCATCCAATGATGAATCGTTATCTACATTACACGTTTGAAAATGCATTTGAATTGATTTGGTAAAGATGTTTTATATACAATAACCTGTTTAAACCGTTTGGAGAAGATTTGATGCATTCATAAAATTGGTATGCTGAATGAAATAAATACAAGGAAAAGTGACCATACCTTTTATGTAGAATAAATGAACATTTCAAAGAACGCATGATCGTTTTATTGCATATCTTTCACGAGACGCCTCTATATTTCTATATACTATTCAAGAGGGAATCTGGTACCAGAATGTATTCTTGTTAGGTTCATACATTTGCTCATCATATGGGGTTTACCCTTTATACGGGCACTTTTGATGTAAGCAGAGAATTGTGTCGGTAAACTCGAAAACCCTGCAATATTCATAGATATGTATCCACTTATATTTTAACGGACATTGATGCAGTTACACCCTCTCTTCGGGAGGTGGGTCTAGTACAACGAAACATTGCGGAAAAGGGGATGGAGAGAGGTGAAAAGATTTGTGGAAATTTTGGCATTAAGAAGTATAGTGAGTTGACCTGTGGTAGAAACTTCCTCCTTTACTGGTACTAGACATTCCATCCAGCGTTCACATGAAAACTCATATTCTACGAAAACTGAAACTAATATGTTAAATGAATAGACATAATTTGACAAAAACTGCCAAATTGCAAAAATGAAATTTGTAAAAATTAAACGAATAAAGAACTAAATTTAAGTGTGCGCAAGGACGAAAATTATGTCCTTGATGTGCAGTGGAAATTTCCTCAATTAATATCCCTGGGTTCTCAACAAATGAAAAGGAAAGAAGTAAACACCAAATTTTGTTTAACTCGAACAGAAAAATTCAAGACAAATCAAGTAATTTTTTAAAGTAGGTGGATACTAGTATAAAACAAGATACATAGGAATTGTAGAGCGTATAAAACCGACTCTTTCAATCTCCAGGCAAATCCAGGTAATATAACATTTTTAGTCCCAGATAAAGGCAAATATCCCGAAAATGATCGTTAGCTCAGTCGTATCCAGGAAGGGCATACAAATTGCTGAAATCAACACATCTACATCTTTCACCCTATTTTTTTAAATTTCGTACAGCTAATTTTGCTAATGCAGATAAATTTGTGAGAAATGCACTTTTTTCTTTTTTAATTAACGTTTTGGGGTTGATAGTAAATGTTGTGACTGTACGTCCAGTTTGTTCTATGGAGCTTCTGATACAATGGACAATACTTAAATGTTAACAAGGATCGTGTTTTCCATGGGTATCAAATATACAATAACTGTATTAAAAGGGTTGAAGTACCGATTTTTTTTATTTCTTTTTCTTTCATTTATAATATTTATTTTTAATAAACTTTTTTTATATTTTCCTTTTTTCAGAATTATTTTCTCTTTCTTAATTTAATCTGAGTGTCCAAATCTTGATTTAAATAAATTTTTGAGTTTCCACGGTAACTCATTGTTGTCGGTTTGAAGTGGGCAAATTTCATGTATTAATGTAACATTACACAGTTTACTCATATGCTGCATATTGCATATACAATATACAGCCATGTCATGCCTACGGGTGGACGCTGAAGCTTAACAGGTAGTTATGTAAACTCGACTTTTTTATTTTGTTTTGAATAGAAATGTTTTTTCGCAAAATATAAAAAAAATGATTTGGCCTGAAATTTGGCGAAAATAAGTAATTTTGCCGATATAGATATGAAAATAAATAACTTTACTTTTTCAAATCCCAAAGCTCCCCCGAATATCAAATGACAGCATCCCAAAACCCTTTTTTCTTATTTCTTTTATTAAATTCCGTGCGGAATATTGACAAGAAACTTGGCAAAAAATGTCTTGAACCTTATCGGAACCCCTTTTTTCTGAAGACTGGTTCCGCTGGTTGAATATCAAATTTGTATACACATGATACACAAGAGACAATTTTATTGCGAAACACATTTTCAATAAATGGTAATTGAAAACATCGATAAACTATAAACAACACACTTAATCCAAAGACTCAGAACTGTTCCTACATATTGAAAAAATTGATTCTCACCAAGGACGTATATTTAGATATATATATATATACGTCCTTGTTCTCACATACCTCATAATGGAAACAAACAAATAATTAACTTGAAATTTATCGTAAAATGTGCAAAATGACTGCTTAATTGGAGAAACACAATTGGCCTCAGTCGCGGATCCAGGCAATTAGAAAAGGGGTTCCAGTTGGAAACGAAAGGAGATTTCGCAGAGCGGAGCGAGGCCCGAAATTGTTTGGTGGTATTTCTTGTTAAAAAATCAGGGTAGTAATTAATAAATACATGATCGTCCAGAAAAAAGGGGGTTCCAACCCCCGGTACCCCCTCTGGATCCGCCAACGGGCCTTGAGGGATCCAAATAAATTATATAATAACCTTTTAATCATCAGTGATAAGTTAATTAATGTGATCTCATGTTGCTCATGTTGGCTGAATGTTTTGATTTTTTTGTGTAATGAAAGAAGTTTCTCGGTCACAAACATTTCACTCGAAAGTCCTGCATAAGCTGGTGACAGGGTTATACGTATATCATATCAAGAAAATGGGGACATTCGAAAATTCACGTGACCAAACAAGCTACATGTACACGAATTTTCAATATAAAAGGCATAGGGGTCGTCAAAATATCAAAATAACAAATTTTCATATCACTTTCTAAAAATTATTGGCTCTCTGCTTATTCAAAAGCATGATTGATGTATTTTCTCCTATATAACCCTTGTGTTATTGTGAATGGTAGCTTCATTTCACGATTAATTAAAAGAAAACTATATGGGAATCTAAGAATGATTTGCTTTTTTCAAAAAGTTTAGAAACGATGTATTTTCTAGCACTTAAGAAATTGATTAAATTACTTCCAATTGAAAACTGACAAATCTCATTTTTTCCAATATGGAGACAACCGGAAAATGGCGTGGTCGGTTTTTATTCTGTTCAGGGACTTACTTTAAGTAAAATATAGTCCCTGTCCTGTTTGAAAATCACCTGTCCATTTTTACTTAAAAGCTGTAATAATTAAAATTTTGAAATTATATTTAATTTTGAATTTGGGTGTTCGTCAAAACTGCTATACCATGCATTTTTCACAGTTCTGATACACATTACATTAGACTGAGCAAGGATTTGTATCCATTTCCTTAAAGTAAGTGAATGAAGGTGTTCTTTTCGTTGTTTTGAAAGAAAAATTCTTTGAAGAAATCTATTCAAAATTTGATTTTTATAATTCATTTTATTATTTTTTGTCAACTGATGCACAACGAGTGACTTACGTATGTCTGATGATGCATATTTTCCCGGTAAAATCTATACATATAAAAAAATATGCTGTTTCAAATTCTTACTGATATGACCACATTCATGCAATTTTTAGATACAAATTTTGGAGACAGTTCAAAACTAAACTTTTCACTTTGTATACAAATTTTGGAGACAGTTCAAAAACTAAACTTTTCACTTTGTATTTTACGGCTAAATTTTCAACTAAATTTAAAGAAAAATATATTATGAGTTGAAGTTTCATCTTTTCAATCATATAATTTATTTATTTATAATATTTGTATTTTGTTTTGAAATTACGAAACAATAATTTAAAACATCTTAACAGTTGACTGCAACAATGATTTATGACACCCTCGGGCTAATTATCACCTGGTCAAGGTGACAGGTGATGTTATTACATTTTGTTAAATGGGTAGAACTTGAATCATTCTACAGTTCTACCAGTATCGTCTTCCTATTTCTAATGTGTAACACCGTACAATATACATATGTACTACAAATATAAAATATATAAAATCAGTTTAAACACAAATCCACCATAATCGTGAGTGGATATTTTATTTAATTTCATTTGCGTTAAAATAACTCAATATTTTTTTTCATCAATCGTGTTCACTTTATTTATGCGTTAAACAGTTCGATTGAAAAAGATCGAATTTCATACACGAATGATGATGTTTCACAGTTACCTCCCCTGAAAATGACCACCTTTTCAGCACATGTCAGCTGTTCGGTTTTACTAAACCCAGAGATTTGTCTCTGGTAAACCCTTTCTTTTTTTTAATAAAAATATTGTATATAAAAATAGATAACTGAATGAATAATCAGATTAAGACAGGAACGTGAAGATTTCTCTACATAATAATGAATAAATAAATTAATTGAATATATGATTAAAATCAAATAATCGATAAATTGAACATATAAATAAAAATAAATAAAACATAAAAAAATATAAATAAAATTACTTAGATAAATAACTAAAATATAAATAGAATGAAATATTTCAATAAACATATGAATAAATCAATCTAAAAAATAAAAATCTTTACTTTTAACTGTTCTCTCTTGTAAAAGTCTGTCCAGCGTTGAGTCAACTCCGATCAGTCATTCTCAACACTAATCATGTCGTAAAAGTCTGATATCTGTTGAGAATGTCTGTCAAGTGTTGAATCAACTCTGATCAGTCGTTCTCAACCCCGCCTGTGCTGTAAAAGACTGATCCGTGTTGAAAATGTCTGTCCAACGTTGAGTAAATGCTAGCCAGTCATTTTCAACACAGGTCAGTCCTTTACAACACAGGTAGCGTTTAGAATGACTGGTCAGCGTTGAATCAACACTGGACAGACATTCTCAACAAAAATCAGTCATTCACAACGCGGCAGTGTTGAGAATGACTGACCATTGTTGGCTCAACACTTAACAGACTTTTACAACACAGGTAGCGACTGAGATTGACTGAAGTGAGTTGGCTCAACTCTGATCAGACATTTTCAGTCAAAACTAGTGTTGAAAAAGACTTATAAGCGTTGATTCAACAAAGCCCAGTCAATCTCAACGTTGTTCAGACTTTCTCAGTCCAAAAACGACTGACTCTGGTAAAAGCAGTCAAAATATTTGTCAATAGTGATGGACGGACGGACGAATTGACGGACTGACGGACTGATGACAGACGGAAAAGACAAAAACAACATGTCTCCCCCTTAAGACGGGTTCTCGTTCGAAAGTAGGGAGAAGGTGTAAGGGGCTATTCAAACCAATGAAATTTACGCACAAAAAACCTAAAAGAATCGATATTTAAAATGAAATATACTTCTATCCTTTACCTGTGAATTAGATAACAGATTGATAAATTACTAATGTATGTAATTGAAAATTAGCTTGCTACGTAAGAACTTACTTTCCTGGATTGCTTCAACTCTCTGTTGTTGGAAAATGAGCACCGGAATGTGAGACTTCATCCCCTTTTATACAGATTTTCCACTTCGCAATGACCAATTAAAAAAGGGAATAACACCTATCATGCTTAAACTGGCATTTCCCGGGATAATCCATAATTTGATTCTTGAATTTTTTCTGTCTGAAATAAACTATAGAAATGCAAAAAATTCGTACGACATAATTTAAAAATAAATATCGCACTTGTCGAGACAGGGTTAATTTCAAATGAAGAAAAAATCTGTACTTATTATACATCAAAGTTTGAACGATTAAAATTATCGTTTGTTATTGTTCATGAAGGCGTATTTGTGTTATGTGATACACCTTATGTAAAAATACATATTGTTTTGAAAGCTGACATTTTATTCATGTAGAATAGATTTCCAAAAGCAAATCGAAATGACGACGAAATACTTTAGATAAAAATCCCTTTGTATAGTGTTGGAAGCACTGAATCAGATATTAAGAAGTCGGGCTATTCTTCCAAATATCATAAAACTAAAAACTTGTGGTTTTAACGTGAAGTGTAAGACACATCGAAAAATGGGGTTTAAGAAACAGATTCATGAGTCCCTAGGACAGAATTGTTTATTTAAGGCATCTATTTCAGATGAAAACTTCACTTGGAGATTGTTCATTTGCATGCGTGTTTTTTTTTTTTTTTTTTTTTTTTTTTTTGTTTTTTTGTTTTGTTTTTTGTTTTATAAATATCTATGTATTTTTTGCAAAAGGTCCTCCTAATAATAACAGAAAAAAAAAGAAAAAAATGACCATGAAAGGATATTAAATAAATGAACATGTGACAAAGGATATACAAATATATGGCAAAACCAAGAAATTGAACAACGCTTTTATTATTGTGTTCTTCATCTTGAATGCACCATTTAGTCACTGTGTTGCATGAATAAAAAAAAATTCAACTGTTGTACCCTGAATATTGAAGGTGATATGGAGGTATAAAAGCTGTCAGAATTTATTTATATTTTCATGACTTGCACTTAATTGTAATTTTCAGCCATTGTTTCCTGTTATCCCGTTTATTTGATTGGATATGAGGTTCCTGAGAAAAATGTGACACTTTTTTTGACGCAGACGGCAAATTTTTTTCTGTATTCTTTCAAACAGGAAGTGCACAAGCGATAGAGCCCAAACTCCTACATACTATAAGTCACCATACTAATACTCAGTTCCAAATGTTGGAAAACTGGGATATATTGTTTCTCAGAAAATTGTGACAGAATTTTTTTGTGACGTCGACAACGACAGATAGTTAGTCCTATACATTGCACTAATGCACAATTTCTTTGGAAAACGGGTCCAACCTGGATCCGCAGATACACTACTATGTTTCTATTTTCATGAAATTTGCAATCATATGAAGACAATAAAGACTACCAATGTTAAAGCCAGAAAACAAGCATTCCTTGACATCAATATCAGTTACATATGTCATTAATTCTTCTAGAAAAAAAAGAATATATCATTTTTAATTCATAATTTAATATCAAACTGAAGTTATGGTTGTTAATGCGTTACAATATTGCATTACACATTCGTTACCAAGTTTCCAACTGGGAGAGGGTAATGAATTAATATTATAGTTTTAACGTTTTATATAACTACTGCGGGGATTCAGCTTTCGAAAAAAAAATATTGGAGGAGGGGGTCTGAAAATGCTGGTTCAAAGCTACTTTTTGCCAATATTTTTTCTAAGTTTGCCTAAATTTCTCAATAATTTATTTCCAGTAAAATGATAAAAAATCATGATTTATTCCAGTAGACAACGGCGGTATAAGTGAGAGGCCGGTACACCTGTAACATCTTAAGGTCATTTGATCCCAAAATCAATTTCACGGAATCATGAAAAATATCCTGTTAATATCCAATATTACGTAGAAAATGTAAGTCACGTCCCAGTTTTTCTGGATTTTTTTATCAGTTTTTGACAATTCTAACAACATTTCCGTAAAAACGAGGGTGAGAAAATGCCCATAGTAATGAGCTGTTTGTGAGTAAAGTCATATTTAGCTATCAAATGTTCATATTTTCTATAAAACTCCTTAAATATGTTTAACAATTTATGAAATATGTAACGTTGTTGTAAAAGTGTGGATTTTATTGTAGAGTTACGTCCATTAAAGTCGCCAATCGTACTAGTTGAGAAATAAACACCCCGTATGATGGAGCTACAGGAACGTCACTGTAAAAAAAGGGAAATCAGTAATAGTGAAATCAAAATCATTATTTTATCATAAATGTTAGTTAAATTTTACCCGAGTGATATGATAGTAAGATCGAGAAATTGGCTGTATTTAGAATCATTGTTTGCTTAATAAGTTTAAGTTCATGTTGGTAAATGAGGTCGACATAGTTTAAAAATTTGGGATTGTCAATAGTAAGAATATCGTCAATATCACAATATCACGGCTGTTTCTTCTGTAAAAACGAACTGTGAAGATATAGGGACATTTTTAAAAGTAAAATAAAGGAGAACAAACTTACTTTGTGATAAATGACTGAATCGGAGACAAACGTACAGAAGAAGTAGTGATTAAAATGTTCGAGTTTTTTCGACAATATTTATTTGCCCAGTTTGGAGGACCTTTTTTTTAAAAGACTATCTGAATTCCAAGTAGCATAGACTGTTCACCTCTTCTAGCCGACCCGGTGCCTTAATCGATATTTAGGGGCTCCGGCTACAGAGCTGCCGGGCATGTCCCCAGTTGGTGAATAGTGGAATGCTCTGCTTATGCGGTGTAGTCAGGTCATTATACGCTAAGCCTGAACCGATCCATAATAGCCAAAATGTGTGAAGAAACGCCGCGCTTTATGCAGGTTAAAGACCTCTTTTATAATTCTCCAAAGAGAGCAGACGCCCGAGGTGTCATATAGAAAGCTAAATTGTCTGCCCCTACCCATTTCTCCCCTTTTCAGTGGTAATCAAAACTCTTTGCCCCGGTCGTCCCTTCCACCTTTATTTCTTCCTTCTTAAACTTTATATTTAAAAAATCAACTTGTTCTCCTCCTTTTATATTTGAAATATTGCTCGTTGCACGCTAAACTCTAGGTAATCAATCACTCAATCTCTTAGCCGATCTGTTTCTCCACTCTTACGAGGCTAATTCCTCTCGAAGTATGTCTGTTTAGAAAATTGTTGATAGATTTAATACTTCATATAGTGTACTCAAGGTTTACACGGTTTGAACGATTTTTCACATTCATGAGACATCATTGATCTTGGATTATAGCATTTTGAGTTTCAATTTGTCTTTGTGAGCAAAAAGCAGCAATACGGGACTTTTGATACTAAAAAAACAATACATCAATGTATTGAAAGGGAATCACTGATTGATGAATACTGTTGAGCTAAGGGGATTTATATCGAATCAGATGTAGCTCTTCAAGTTAATTGTTTTTGGTCAATTAAAATTCAATTAAAGAATTGTCATGTAGGATGAATTATAAGTAAAAACTTCAATATCATGAATATTTTGTTTTTATGTGGTATATATTTTTTCAGTGTGGCAAGAATCCAGTCACTCCGTCTCACTGGTATTTGGGGCGACCGTTTCTGCCTTCAATTACAAGAGAGTTCCTATCTCGAAAGTCCCGTATAGGATAAACAGTTGAATATATCATGTTTTCTAATACATATTCTAATATGGCTTCCTGTATTAGCTTTATAAATAGAGTCATGTTATAATATCAATATAACACTCTTAGCACGTGCGCAAAAGATACAAAGTTTCTGTTGCATATTTGGAATCTATTTTTCATTTTAACTGTCAAAATCAACCATCTACAAACAAATTTTTAATTAAATTTGTTTCCAAAATTCATTATGGATTTTTTTTCCTACTTGAAAAGGCAATGTTCGGGACAAACTTTAATTTTCCTACTTGTGACGTCAAAAATAAAATCGTAATGTCCGGTTCGTAAGCAGCGTTGGTTGGAAAGTTTGAATGGAGATTATGAGGACTTGAGGCATTTTCTTCAATTCAAATAGCAATTAAATCAAACAAAAGTAAGTTTTTATTGTATTTGTGGAAAGTTTTTTTTTTTGCCAGCCAGTTTATCAAAATCAAAATGTTACGGAACCATTAGATATTCGCTGCTCGCTTCGGATATAAAATGGGTGTAATTTCCATATTAGAATCGAAATAAATCATACCCGCCAAATACTATATTGTCATTATAACATGGGCTTTCGTTGTTTTTGCATATTTTACCCCTCGCTAACTCTCGGGATAAAATATTTGCAAAAACAACTCAAGCCCATGTTATAATGACAATATAGTATGGCGGCAATGTTTTATTTCTTAAACATAGGGAATAATACATGGCAAAATCCGTATCACATACGGTATCATCCCGAGTTACCAATATCAGCCCGAGGGCCTCTGGCCTCTGATCGGTATCGGAAATTCGAGTTTAAACCGAAAACGCTATTCATAGTTTTGGCCAATGAGAAACGAGAAACGGAAATCTCTATATGATATTTAACGGTCATCCAATCAGAAACGGAAACCGGTATTCAGAGTTTTATTTTATCAATCAAAATAGCATATTCAGTTTGTCGCTTATAATTCTTTCATTTTTTTTTTTTGTCAACTTTCGTAATTTTTCTATTTATTATGTGTTTTTTGAAATTATAAGTTAATAATCAAATAGAGTTATACCTAAGACACTTTTGGGGTGTGAATGGATATCAGATTCGAGGGCGAAACGATTATGCAATAACATGTCAGCCGTTGTAGACAACTCAGTGACATTCGTGATCTACTTATCTCCATTTATACATCGCCATAACGTGCAACTGCACGACAACTCTGTAGATATTTTATTCGAATGTCGATTTGGAAATCGCTTCCCTATGATACAAGTCTCAGAATACCTTTGTTTTAGTATAATTTGATTACAGATTTTGAATTATTCAAATAAAGTAAAATGTAACTTGTTATATGATCATTTAAATATAGGTACTCCAACGAAGAATTTTTTTAAGCACATTTTGATGATTTATCAATTTTCAATGCACAAATACACAATGATGCAATGGTGCATGAAAACACACGTTAAGTGTTGTATTTTAATTACAACCTATACTTTTTAAATGCAAAGTTTCATATAGATTCTTGAATGCACGTAGGTGCACGGCAATTTTAACTTTTACGTGTTTTTGCAGTTTTCTCGAATTTTGGCCGTGATTAATCGGAAATAGTGGTCAAAGCGTCGTAACTCCAAATGATTTTTGAACCAGTTTCTCCTTAGCTCTTATAGAACTGGTAAATGCGAAGAAAATGAAATACCGGAAGTGGACTAATTGTAATTTTTCATTGATGTCAATTTATCCTTAATTTTAATTTTTTGGAGATTAAAAGTTTAATGTCTAATTATTGAAACAGATAGCTATCTTTTTGCACCATTATATTCATTCCATTCGAACATTCAATTTTTTCGTCGGAGTACCCAAACTTTAATAATCTATAAGCCACGGACATCCACCAGACGATAAATATTTATTTATGACGATAGTATAGTAAAAAATAATGAATATATTTTAATTTTTCTTTTGGTACCCCTACTAGGTATTTATTTGTATATTCCATAAAAAACGGGGTGCCATATGGACTCTTTCCCTTATTCAAACTAGTATCGAAAACAGTTGAAAATTCCGGTTATTAGCTCACCTGGCTATACCAGAGTAAGCTTTTGCCATCATCGTCCGTCGTCCGTCCGTATGTCCGTCGTAAACTTTTTTTTTCAAAAATATTCTCCTCTGAAATCACTGTGCCAATTTAATCCAAACTTGGCCTTGGTCATCACCAGGGTATGCAGTTTTGACGAAACATGTTCTGTTAGTCCGACGACCAAACAAAAAGGCCGCTGTTACTTAAAATAAAGCATAGGGGTAAATTGCTTTTTCTGGCAAATAACTCAAAAACCTATGCAGATGGAAAAAACTGACTTGGTAGAATTGTTCAGAATGCCAAGATCTATCTGCTCTGCAATTTTGAAGAAAATTTGACCTGTCTCAGATTTATAGCCCCCTTTTCCGTAAAATTTTCAAAAGTAAGTGAGAACCGAACCGTCAATCTAAAAGCGAACAATCCAAGGACAATGGCAACACCAGAAACAAAAAAGGCAGAAAAAAACAAAGACACAACATGGATACAGCACAGAAAAGAAAAATGAAGACACTCACACACAAAGATGAACAACACGGACCCAATATAAAACCATGGGTGATATCAGGTGCACCGTTAGAGTCAGCATCTCCTGCTTCTTATAAGACATCCGCCGTGTTGAACATGTCAAATCCGGTAGTTTCAAAATTTATGCATTTGTATTTTTTATTTCAAATAACTGTAATAGATAGAGGTGAACTTTACATTGGAAAATTTTCAGCATATCAAGATGCACATACTCGGAAATTTTGAAGAAAATTCAAAGGATGTGTACGAGTTAATGACCGTTTTTCACCATTTTTTTTTGTTTTTGTTTTCAATGCCCTATGGTTTATTAGTAATTTCCCTTTAAATCCTGTGTTCAAATCTTCTTTAGTTAACTTTTCTCATTTAAGCTTAAGAGAAATTTCCTGCTATCACTTCATTTCAAACAATTGTTTCTTCCATAATTAAGAACAAAAACAGTGTTTTTGCAAATATCTACAATTTTTTGCAAAAAACATTATCTTAATCTTCACCTTATTTCATGTAATTATAACTTTTCTATATGAATGTATTGGGTCATACAGGGATGTTAATGTTTGTTCACTATATGCCTTGCTGACATGAAATTAGAAACAGTTTCTTAGCCTTGTAGCCAGCATATTTTTTAATAAATAGAGCCTTTAGTGAGCAGTTGATGAAATTAACCTTGAGAACCACTGAATGGATTTGAACGGAACTTGGCATGGATGATGCTTATAAGGTGCTGACTAAGTATTGTGACTTTGGTGCCTGTATGTCATCCAACATAGCTATCTGCGGGGAACTTCATTTATTAGTCGACTGTATGAAAAGAGCATACACAGATTTTTTTATCTGAAACAACTTGGCTAGTTAGAATAAAACTTAATCACAATATATCCTACATGGTCCCCTTCAAAACAGATGTCCTATCAAACAAACACAAAATTTTGCTAAAATTGCGTACGTTTAAATATTTGGCAAATATTTTGAAAACCATGGTCTCTTAAACCGTTCAACTCATTAGTTTGTAAATATATCCGGTAAATGTTATTATATATAGATATATGACGTTATAATTCTTTATAATTTTTTTTTGTAAATCTTCACATTCTTTAGTTACCGTAAAAATGTATGGAAATAAAATAGTTGTCTTTACCAAAGATTTCCTTATTTGACAAATGAAAATAAAGAAAAGGCATATTTGCCAATTATTTGACATATTTATGTAATAGTTACTAGTGTAGAGGGCTGCATCTGGATTTGCAGACTGAATGAGGACCACGATACGAACCTTGTACCTTGTTACAGTCCGAGCCGAAGGCAAGGACTGTAACAAGGTACATGTCTGTATCAAGGCTGTTAGGCAGTCTGTAAATCTGATGTAGCCCGATACACAAGTTTCTTTTTCTTTTATTTCATTGAACAAATGTACCAAACGCTTTAGTTTAATGTTTTCGTTTTTTTTAAATCATCGGCAATTTACGAAACTGATAAAATAAAAGTAAAAGTGAAATTGAAAAACATAGACATGAAATGTGATGTTACTAATTTCTGACTCTTTGAAACTGATTAATATTTAAAAAAAAATGCGAGATTAATTCATTTTTTGTGTTATCGCGACAGGTTGATAAAAAAAACAGTTAATTATGATTTGTAAGCTAAATATGTTTTTGTTCAGCTGAAGTCCCCACCAGGCTGTATTTACTCAGCGGGCTGTATCGAATCTCAATACAGCCCACTCGCAGTATTGTTTCGGCTGTATGTGAAAATACAGCATACCATGCGATAGTTATTGGACCAATGGAATTATTTGTAACAAAAGTGATATTAAAACAAGAGGCTCTCAAGAGCCTGTATCGCTCACCTAGTCCTTGATTAACATAGACATTTTATGTTAAATAGCCGATATACATGTATATAATTAAACTAAAGTTATAATATGCCCAATTAGATTAAGGGGAGAAGACCGCCATTAGTGTTTCCCATGGGTCCATTGTTAAACTATGTTTCCCGCTGGCAGCCATCTTGGATATCATGCAGACCTGAAAAACACCCTTTTTGTCAAGGACCACCAAAGAACTATTGTGGCCAAGTTTGGTTCCAATTGGCTTAACAGTTTCAGAGAAGAAGATCTTTGAATGTGTTTTCCCTTAGGGTTCAATGTTAAAACTATGTTTCCCGCTGGCAGCCATCTTGGATATCACGTAGACCTGAAAAATACCTTTTTTGTAAAGGACCACCAAAGGACTATTTTGGTCAAGTTTGGCGCCAATTGACTCGGTAGTTTCAGAGAAGATCTTTGAGTGTGTTTTCCCATAGGGTCCAATGCTAAAACTATGTTTCCTGTTGGCGGCCATCTTGGATATCTTGCGGACCTGAAAAACACCTTTTTTTTAAGGGACCACCGAACGACTATTTGGCCAAGTTTGGTGCCAATTGGCCCAGTAGTTTCAGAGAAGAAGATCTTTAAATGTGTTTCCCATAGGTTCCAATGTTAAAACTATGTTTCCCGCTAGCGGCCATCTTGCACGGACCTGAAAAAAAACACTTTTTTGTAGGGGACTACCCAAGGACTATTGTGGCCAATTATATCTTCTTATTTTTGTTTCTGACGTTGCCATTGTCCTTAGATTGTTCGTTTTGGATTGACAGTTCGGTTCTCACTTACTTTGGTTCAAATTGGCCCAGTAATTTCAGAGGAGATCTTTGAATGAAAAGTTTACGCCAGACGGACGACGGACGGACGGACGGACGGACGACGGACGCAAAGTGATGGCAAAAGCTCACCCTGGCATGAGCCAGGTGAGCTAAAAATTAATGAAAATATATTTTGCAGACAACTTGTTACATTTGCCAATTATTTACATACAGTACTTGCAGGGTAAAACATAACCATTTTATATTGCATGGTGTATGGTGTAATGGTGTATGGTTCAATGGTACATGGCGTATGGTTCAAAGATTCATGGTGTATGGTGTTGCAACACCATACACCATGAACCATACACTTTGAACCATACACCATACACTGTGAACCATACATTATACACCATAACCAATACTCCGTAACACCATATACACGATCGAGCGACACGATTTGAACGAGAGACAATGAACTGCATGCCGCTTCGGGACTGGCGCAATCGAAGTTAATATAAAATACATTTTTAAAAATATGTTAACCTTATATTTGTTTTCAGATAAAGCATAAATAAAGAAAAAAATCGTGTTTCTGACGTTGCAATTGTCCTTGGATTGTTCGTTTTGGATTGACGGTTCGGTTCTCACTTACTTTGGTTCAAATTGGCCCAGTAGTTTCAGAGCAGATCTTTGAATGAAAAGTTTATGCCGGACGACGACGACGGATGGACGGACGGACGGACGACGGACGACGGAGGCAAAGTGATGGCAAAAACGCAGCCTGGCATTAGCCAGGTGAGCTAAAAATTAATGCAAATATATTTTGCAGATAACTTGTTACATGTATGGTGTAATGGTGTATGGTGTATGGTTCAATGGTGCATGGTGTATGGTTCAATAGTTCATGGTGTATGGTGTAATGGTGTATGGCAATGCAACACCATACACTATGAACCATACACTTTGAACCATACACCATACACTGTGAACCATACATTATACACCATAACCAATACTCCGTAACACCATATACGCGATCGAGCGACACGATTTGAACGAGAGACAATGAACTGCATGCCGCTTCGGGACTGGCGCAATCGAAGTTAATATAAAATCAATTTTTAAAAATATGTTAACCTTATATTTGTTTTCAGATAAAGCATTAATAAAGAAAATAATTCGTGTTTTTATACGCCAGCACGTGGCTATTTTCTACAACCATAAATAATAATTATTAGCCAAAAACGCCAAAAACATGTAGTGACAAATAGCGCATATCTTTTTATTTTTGTAACTTAAACCGAAGTTACGAATAAAATACCACAAAAAAAATTGTATTTTAACGTTTTTTAATAATTTTCCGCCGAAAGCCGATGGACAATTAAATAATGTTCGGAAAGATCGAGATTGTTTGGGACACATATTTTTCAATAAATTTTACAAAAAATTTAATATTTTCTTTATTAATGCTTTATCTGAAAACAGATATAAGGTTAACATATTTTTAAAAATGTATTTTCTTTTGTGAATGCCATCTAGTAATCAAATTTGGTGCACATATACTGAAAACATGCAAAAATAGGGATATTGATTATATACGATATGGTGTAAATGCCATCTTATACTCAAATTTGGTACAAATATACTTAAAATATGCAACAATAGGGATATTGATAGTATGCGATATGATGTAAATGCCATCTAGTACTCAAATTTGGTACAAATTTACTGAAAATATGCAACAATAGGGACATCGATAGTATGTGATATGGTGTAAATGCCATCTAATGCTCAAATTTGGTACACATTTACTGAAAATATGCAATAATAGGGATATACAGTGAAACCTGTCTAAACCGAACCCTGACAAAAACCGAAAAACCTGTCTAAACCAAATTTAATATGAAGACCCTTTCTATCAATTTCTCTATATTTTGAACCTGTGTAAACCGAACACATGTCTAAACCGAACAAAATCTTCAGTCCCAGAGGGTTTCGGTTTAGACAGGTTTCACTGTAAATATTATAAGAATTGGTGTAAATGCCATCTTATAGTCAAATTTGGTACAAATTTACTGAAAATATGCAACAATAGGGATATTGATAGTATGCGATATGATGTAAATACAATCTAATAATCAATTTTGGTCCAAATTTACTGAAAATATGCAATAATAGGGATATCGATATTATGCGATATGATGTAAATGCCATCTAGTACTCAAATTGGTACAAATATACTGAAAACATGCAACAATAGGGATATAGAAAGTATGTGATTTGGTGTAAATGCCATCTAATACTCAAATTTGGTACAAATTTACTGAAAACATGCAACAATAGGGATATCGATAGTATATGACATAGTGTAAATGCCATCTAATACTCAAATTTGGTACAAATTTATTGAAAATATGCAACAATAGGGATATCGATAGTATGTCATATGGTGTAAATGCATCTAGTACTCAAATGTTGTACAAATGTACTTAAAATATATAGCAACAAGGATATAGATAGTATGCAATATGGTGTAAATGCCATCTAATAGTCAAATTGGTACAAATTTACTTGAAACATGCAACAATAGGGAAATCGATAGTATGCGATATTGTGTAAATGCCTTCAAGTATTCAAATTAAGTACAAATTTACTGAAAACATGCAGCAATGGGGATATCGATAGTACGCGATATGGTGTAAATGCCGTCTAGTGTTCACATTTAGTATAAATTACTGAAATTATGCAACAGTTCGCATATCGATAGTATGGGATATGCCATCTAGTACTCAAATTGAAACAAATTTATTCAAAATATGCAACAATAAAGATATCGATATTATACGATATCTTGTAAATACCATCTAGCTTCAAATTTTGTATAAATTTACTGAAAATATGCCACAATAGGGATATCGATAGTATGCGATAGTACTTAGTACTCAAATTCTCAATTTATATGATAAATGAGGGTTTTAAAGGAGTGGGTGATTGTGCGGTGTATAAAAAATAGAAATAGGTTCTGTTTGACGGAAGAAATATTCAAATTATCGTGTACAATGTACATTGTACGTGAAATAAGATCGTGTTTGGTGTACGAAAAAAAAAGTTATGGACGCTGTACGATGATAACCCTAAGCTTTGCCGCCTTCATAATAATATGTTAATGTACGCTCGATAATCGAAAGATAAAGAAGGAATACTTAATAAATAAGATGAGGTAAAATGACATTTTAAAAGCGAAAAAAAAGCAACAATTGAAATAAAATACGCAAACGAAAATGTGTATCACCATTGAGTCTTTGTCTTTTTTATTTACACGATTGTAAATAGCCTAAAGTTGAGACAGAAAAATGAGATCTCGACATACTTCATTTTGTCCTGCAAAAAGATAAAATTCATTTTTTGTATCCATCGGCCAATATAAAGTAAAAACCGAAATGCAAATGCATCGTGTATAGTGTAAGGTGTAAAGTGTATGGTGTATGGTGCATGGTGTATGCTGTATGGTGCATGGTATATGGTGTAAAGTATATGGTGTAATGGTGTATGGTATATGGTGTAATGGTTCATGGTGTATGGTGTAATGGTGCATGGTGTATGGTGTCTGGTAAAATGGTGTGATTGGTTATGTTTTACTGCACAAGCACTGTACCTACTGAGATGAATTCATGCAGTGTTTGTCACATTAGCAATTGCGACATCATATTTGGATTGCTCATGAACCTGATAAATTTTATGAAAAAGGCGATTTCTCAAGAACAAGAACTGCAATATTTTTAGGTGTACATACCTCATCTCTGTTGAACCATCTTTGCTTAAGAAATTTACTAGTTCAAAAAATAAAAAATTTCGCGTGGAAATTAATCAAAAGCCATCAAAGTACCAATCTTCATAAATGCATCAAGATTTCCGGCAACTTTTTAGTTAAATATCACTTTGGGTAGCAAAGATGTTATGACTGAGAGCATGGAGAGATCATCATCAAGATCATCATTCAAGTCCTCCAAATAAACATAAAAATGACAGTTTTCTCTGGCTACCAAGACTTATTTGATTCTCTCTGATCTTTTTCATCAACTAGGGAGCATGGTTTAAACTTCATTTTTGAATGAGATGTATTGCTACTATGAGTATTATACAAATCTTTTTGCCAAAATTGTGATCTGATTCCTTCTTCGATTGCGTGATGAGCAATCGGTACATGTACAATGCCTTTAAATTTTAATCGCACATACCCCATTTTTCAGTTGCTACACACAATCACATTTCTGTGTATGAGAGAATTTTATATGGATGCAATAGACCATATCCGAGTTCTGGTATTCAGATTCACCAGTTGTTGTTTGTCCGCCCTACGTCACAAACGTGTCCGCCCCATGTGACCAACTTCATGACGTTTTAGGCTTTATGACGTGACGTTTTCTATACTGTGACGTATTGAAAAGTAGTCTGGTAAATCCAAATACCATAAGTCGGATATGGTCTATTGTACACAATGTGCAGTAATATTGCCATGGTCAGTGAAAGATATAGTATCACAGTGACACTTGTATTTTTCTATACTGACAAATGGAAAAGTGATTGAATTATTATTTTTGTAATTAACAAGAGACAAGCAAGAGCCTAGTGTTAATCTTTTCTCGTCGACTTCTGTTTTAAGAAGAAAATTTACGATTTAAGTTGATACCTAAAAATGGTTATAAACTTGGTAAAGGAAAATATTAAGCCAAAATATTGATAGGTCATGGACATTAAGAATCTAACACAAGGGGAAGTGCGAGACAGGAGAATCTCAGACACCCAACGGTAAGATTTCCAGTCTCGGACGAAGCTTGCTGAGTCCGAGATGATTGAAATCTTACCCGAGGGTGTCTGAGATTCTCTTGTCTCGCACTTCCACTGGTGTTTGATTTTATTTCTCACTGTATTTACCCTAAAATATACTAAAATTCACACAAAAATGTCGTCCCTTTCGTCAGTTTACACAAGGAGTTATGTCCCTTTTTGTAACTTCATTAAAGCAGGAATGTACACCCGAGCGCGCCATATTTTAAAAGCCAACTTTTCTTTGTTTTTTTTTTTTTCAGTGAAATGTTATTTCCAATGATATAACACTTTTATACTAGATTAAATACATTTATGATCACTAATGAGGACAGATGTAGACTACAGACCCTCATATGCAAAACACGATATTTTCCGGTAAACTGCACAAGTGTAAGAGAAGGAAACCTCACACCGCTAAAAATAGGAACTGCTGTGTCTCAAAAGTTAGAAATTGTTTTCCCTGAAATGTTTCTTATTAAAAAAAAATCCACTAAATGATAAATCGAAATAGCATAAACCTGACCTTACAACATCCTTACGATAGCCATCAAAACACTTTATTTATGTTTTATTATTATTTATATCATTATTATTTTTTTTTGCTTATTCCTGCAAATAACCAAATACCGAATTAACTGTGAATTTAGTTTCTGCAAATGCACATTTTTTGTGTGCATTTCAGCTTCTTTTAAATAGAACTGGGTACTCCTTATTGTTAATGCTGTGACCATGTTTAAAATGAGTTGATTGCGAGTGTCCTTATCACATTCTTAAATATTCAATTATGCTTTTTTTCTGCAGCCAACATGCAGAAAAGAATTTAATGATGTAATGGTTTATTGACTATAACGAACTTGAGGTATCAAATGAGAAATCAAAATACCAATTCATTGAACAGAAAGAAGTGCACTGATATTCACGATCGTACAAACCTTGGGGCTAAATTCTTTGTATTTATCTATTATCATTGCATAAAGCTGCTGGAAAGGGCATACAAAATAACCTACAAGTATATGAACACAACAGACTGATATGTTGATTCTTCCCTTTTTGAGGCCTGCCGTGCGCGGTCCCGGCTTATCAATAGGCCCGCAGCATCCTCTGAGCTTGGAGTATGAGTCTTCCTAACAGAGGACCACGAGGGAACCCCGGGATATAGAAATATGACCTAGTATCTCCGGCTTGCAGGGTGTGACCCCTCCTAAACGGGGGCTGACCCCGAGGGTCCCGGGATATAGAAATAGGACCCATTCCGTGGTTGTGCGGGATTAATAAATACACAACCCATCCTTCGGATGGGATGTAAACTCAGGTCCACGTGTTGGAAGAAAAGCCACGCTTCCTGCACGTTAAAGAACCCTTGTAGTGGTCCGTAGGTGATCGGCTACAAGGCTAAATTCTCCGCCCTTTTCGATTTCACCCTACTTTTCCAGTGGCAGTCAGAAATTCCCGTCCCATGACCCTTTCCATACCCCAAAGTGATTATTTATTAACAAATTTGTTCTCGTCTTGATATAGCTGAAATATTGCTGAGTAGACGTTAAACAATATTCAATCAATCAATCCCTTTTTGAGGCTGAAATGTATTTAAAAATGTGTTGAATATTACAACATTTTGTTGTCTATTAGCTTTATTATTTGTTCTCTATCAGCGTTTACATGTTTTTTTGGTTAACGGACTTCGGAATGTTTTTTTGGTTTGATTTGCACGGACGAGACATGACTTGCCGAAATGCACATATAAGAAAAATAAATTAACATTTACTTTATTTTGTTATTTATTACCAATGTGTCGATGCCTCTGCCGGTGGACATTTAGTCCCCGAGGGTATTCACCAACCCAGTAGTCAGTTCTTCGGTGCTTACCCAAAAACGGACTTCATTGACATATGCAATATCTTAATTTTACAATTTTTTTTCTAAATTAAGAAGTATCTATCTTATGCATAGCTCTGTCCTAAGCAGAATTTTGGCTTTTATATTTAACAGTAACTGTTAGTCCCCGAGGGTATTCACCAACCCAGTAGTTAGTACTTCGGTGTTGATCCGAAAACTAATTTTTTGAAATATGCAATTTCTAAATTAAAAAAAAACATGTTTTAAATTAAGGAGTATCTCCGTCATGCCCAGCTCTGTCCTTAGCCGAATTTAGGCTTCTCTATTTAGATCATTTTGGTTATTTGTTCTCTGTCAGCTTTTACATATTTTTTCGGGTAATGGACTTCAAAATATTTGGTTTGATCTGCACTGATGAGACACACGTTGTCCAAATGCGCATATGAACAATATCAATTAACAGTTACTTCGGTATTTTGTTATTCGATAACTATGCAAAATTATTCTGATATAATTCGCGTCTGTTCAAGGCAAATAATATAAGACTATTAACCGTAGTCCCTTTTTAAGTTTGACATGTATGTCTCAATGTATTCATTCTTGGAATGAACAAGTGTGTTTGTCAGTTGTCGAAATGGACTAATACAGAAAACAACTTGAGTATTTTGTAGTTTATATTCAGGCTGAATTTATTCTCACGTTTCTGATTACTGTAGCCTAAATGCTTATACTATTGATTAATATAAAGATGCTATTCTTTCCTTACGAGCTATTTTATTATTATGGTGAAAAAGATGGTGTGTATTTACAATCAAATATGGAGAGAAAATAGTTTTACCAAGCGCCCCTTTGGTTAACTGAATAAACATAGTGATTCATGTTGTAAGTGCAGAAATGAAGTTATTCCAGTGGAAAGACGTATCAGTGTTTGATCAAAAGTAATGCAGGCTTTACCAGTGTTTGTGGGATTCATATATCATTTATCAATATTTTCTTCTTGAATTTTCGGATATGTTATAATTTAGAAGTGAAAACAAACACAAAACGTACCGTCATTTGACATTTTTGTCACCTGCTGTATGTAGTATCAAAAACAACTCATCTGCCGTATGCTAAATAGCGCGTACTCTTGTACCTGTCCGCCGTATGCCAAAAGCACGTATCTGATTACCCACCGTGAATTACAGGTGTACAATAAGTATCGATGGAAATGCCTATGACCTATTGATAAATAGTGTTAGGTAACAAATCCAGGAACAATGATATTATAACCTGTGTCTGGTTTTACTTTCTCAAACATTTTTGCCACGAAAGTGTTACGGTTTATCTAAAGATGATTAGCACATTTAATGACAATTGGCTTTACATTTAGATCTTATTGGTTATTTGTTCTCTCTCAGTTTTTAATATCTTTTGAGTTTATGGTCTTCCAAACGTTTAGATTTTATCTGCACTGAAGAGACATAAGTTGTCGAAATGCGCATGTGCAGAAAATAAATTCACAGTAATTTCGGTATTTAGTTATTTGAATATCATTGTTGTTAATAATAACTATTCGTTACAATATTTACAACACAAGTATAATTTGTATTTATTGCTAATATACATACTCATGGACTTGTATGCTAATTGTCGAAATGATATATCATCAACTTGGATCACAATGACAAAGGAGGTCCGTTTTTAATTACGTTAATTTTCTTGCCAATTATGTTCCAAAGTTACAATACAAATAACGATAATAATAACCTCAACCACTGTGTATCACAAGCATCTGCTATAGCAATAAGTTAAAACAAAAATGAACATTTAGGACCACAATCTTTGTATTGTTAAGAAAAAAGATAGCCTATAAAATCATGGCGCCTATTTCTTACATAGGACAATAGCTTTGGTAATGCATAAAGAGAGGAGCCCCCCCCCCTCCGGAAAAAATATTTCTTCCTGCTCATTATTATGTTGATCACGAATGTATTTTCAATCGTTTGCATTGTTTTCTTTCCAATTGTATTCAAATGGTAAACAAGTATTTCAAGTAGTCAATTATTCACATAAAGAATCACTTTCAACTTCAAATCTAAAGACATTTATCCTAATTTGAGTCACGTTTTTAAAACAAATATGTCTTTTTGATTTTTATTAAGTTAATCTAAGTTGTAAATTTACTGTTTTCATGCAACTTCGGTATTTTTTGTATTGTAATAGAAGAAACATACAATGCAGCTTGCAAAATATATTTTTCTTTTGTTTGTTTGACAGTTTTTGAAATTTACTATTTTAATGTTCTCAAAATTACACTAAAAATTTTTATTCTTCAATATTGTCACATGTATCTTTGTCTTGCTTGAATTCTTTTTCATTATTTTTTAAACCTTTGTTCAGTTACACGAAATAAATGCTGGTTTTCTATTTTTGAAAAGGGTGTGGGTTTATACCTAATTAATATCGGTCATGTATAACTGCTTCGTAGGCAAAACCTAACGTACTTTAAACGATTGAAAAGAAATATTTTGTCATTATATTATGACACTCCTAGTTGCTCTGAAACAAAAGATTTAATCTATGATATTGTCCAATGTTTTGCATATTACATGATTTGACAGAATTATCCTTTTTGAACTACCTTTAAATTGATTGTTGATTCAATATTTGAAAAAAGGGTGCGAGTTTCTCAAAATGTAAAATTTTTAGCTTATATTCTCCAGAAACAAATGGCTTTTTGATTAAGTTGATATTTGTTTAACACTCATCGCCCACTCAGTTTTCGTTTTACAGTTCAAAATATCACAATTACCGGAGAGCATTTAGTTTTGAGAAAGTGCAGAATTCCGTGTCAATTGTAGAACAACTCTACATTAATGTTTTTGAGCCCATGGAAGCGGAATCGTCAATAAACATATATTAACTGGCAAAGTGCTCTTACAGTCAATGTCATCGTTGCCAGACAAAAACACTTCTGTCCTAAGCTAATGGACAATTAGAACATATAGACACGCTAAGGACGCTCACCATTTCGATCTTAAGAAAACTTTGCATTGTGAAATGGCAAGATGACGGAACTATGAACATGTAGTAACAATAAAATTTGAAATGCCAAAAAAAAAGAATGTATGATAGTATATCCACATTAGAAACTCTCTACAAGTTCAATATAACTGAATACACAAAGAACACACATCTTTCGCACCAGGAATCCTTTTATGGACTCCATACTTCGGGAGCGACATAAATTAATAAAGGGAAGATAACAGGAAACACTTACAATGGTCGAACATTACAATCACAGGTCACAATCAAGCAGGGAACTGCACAAGAAAAACAATAAAATAACAAAAGACAAACGAAGATAACGATAGGAACTCGGGATAGCCAGAATTGGTACCGGCACTGGCAACAGCCAGCGGTAGGGTTAAACTGGTGTATGGGTACCCAAACCTCCCCTTTCTCTATCCCGTTTATAGTATAATAAACATAGAAATAAAACCCAATACAGGTAGACCACTAAATCTAAGACTACAACTTTGAAAAGGAAAGAAAAGAAAAAACGTAATTAAGAAAGATGGGTCGAGGATTGCTCGCCGCTAAACTGCTGGCTAGATCAAGGAGCCTAATCTGCTGGTAAAACAATGTCGCACTACGGAATAATAATAAAATTCAAAACTTTCCGAAGGGTTTTGTAAAGAATCATCATGGATTTTAGTAGACATCGGCAGTATCAGTAAGCGGTCAGTATAATTGTAAAATCTTCAGGTCATTGGATTCCATAGCCAATTTAACGGAATCATGAAGAATATCAGGTCAATATCCCCTATAACGTAAAGAATGTAAGTAACGTCCCAGTTTTTCTGGAGTTTTAATCATTTTTGACATTTTTTAATAACATTTCCGTAAAAACGAAGGTGAGAAATGCCTTTAGTAATAAGTTCTTTCCGAGTCGCATTATACTTAGATACCAAATGTTCATATCTTCTATAAAACTTCTTAAATGTGTTTATCAATCTATGAAATCTGTAATCTTGTTGTAATAGTTTGGATGTAATAGTAAGGTTACGTTCATCAAAGTCGTCAAGAGTAGATCAAACGCGTGCGAATCGTACCAGTTGAGATATATACACCCTGTATGATGGTGCTGCAGGAACGTCGCCATTAAGAAAAGGGAAATTAGTAATAGTGAAATCAAAATCATCCCTTTTATCATACATTTTGAGTTTTAATTTTTCCAAAAATGTCTTTTTATATTATTCATATTCAATTTTCCTGTTAAACGCATCTCCTGACAATGGCCTATAAATTAAACAAATTAAATTTTAATAGAGGGATGCGTTAAATGTACAGTTTGAATTTTCATTTTATGTGATATTTGGAAAAACCAGGGGCTAAAGGTGAAAAACCATGACATTTTTCTCCAATCCAACAATAAAACAAGGAAACATCCATTTTTTTTTCAATTTTACGAGAAACCAAACAAGTGAAATAGTTTCATTATTTTGTAACTGATTGTGGTCTTCGGGCTATATACATATACATTAAATTGCACCAATTAAGTTCATTATCAGCAAAACTATCAAGATTTCTTTCAAAAAGACAAGACATATCCGCAAAGAAAGGGACCAAATCGCCCCCCGAAAAATAGCAACGCCGAAAAACAACTATTTCTACTGTGTTATAGGACTTCATAGTTTATCATTGTATGGACTAGATATGTCTTGAATTCAAAATGTGTGTTTCTAACTTAGCGGTAAATCTGTTTGTTTAGCTTGGATTACAAAATGAATTCAGTTGATGCATATGCTCATTTCTACAACTTATGTCTCTTCAATGCAGTCAAATCAAAACATGTGGAAATCCATCAACTGAGACATGTGTAAAAGCTGATGCAGAACAAATTACCAATAAGATCTGAAAAGGAAATCCAAAATAAGATATGGACAGAGCTATGTAAGATGGAGAAACATCTTACTTTCCGACATTTTCATAAATGTAGATATTGCAAGTTTCAAGATAAAATCTGTTTTCATACCAGTATCGAATTTTATACTGGCTGCTGGGTTTTTGAATACCATCGGGGACTAACAATCCACCAGCAGAGATATTGGTCCAGTGGTAATTAATAACAAAATATCAAAGCCATTGTGAATTCAGTTTATACATATTGTTCTCTTTAAAAGTCATTATGAAGTCCCGAACACTACAACTTGACAAGTGGCTAGGTCAATCTAAGAAATGAACGTTGTACTAACTTAATACATAAGGCTTTAATTGGTTATCACTCGGTATGTGCTGTTCGCAAAACACGCGTGTATAGGCGATTTTTGTTACCTAATTTTTCAAAACTTTTCCTATGCTTTAGGCTGGGTTCATCTGAATATGATCAATACATTGAATGACCATATATCATTGTTATTAGTTACATCTCGTTACAACTTTTGCAACACAAGTAAAATTGGTATTTATTGCTAAAATACATACTCATGGACTTGCATACTAATTGTCAAAATGATATTATATGATCAAAGTCGACCATATACATCTACAATAGAAATAAGCTCAAACGAATCACACTGAAATTAACATTAAGGACCAGAATCTTGTATTGTTAAGAAAACAAATGACCTACAAAATTATAGCCTATGACTTAGCTAGGACAATAGCTTTGTTAATGCACGAAAGAATGATTCCCCGGAAAAAATAACATTTAATTTGAATATCTTTCTGGACTGGGTTGCACAAAAGTTAATAGACTATTAAATATTTAATAGTCTATTAAGCTTTACCATTTCCTACTAATTTAATAGACTATTAACTTTTAATAGTCTATTAAGTTTTAATTGAGCTTTGTGCAACCCAGTCCTGGTCTTTATTAGGTTGAGACAATGAATTTATTTCTAATCGTTTGTACTGTTTTCTTTCCAAATGTATTCAAATGGCATGGTTACTGCAGGTCTTTTATTAAAGCAAGCATTTCATTTAGTCAATTTTCCACTTAAAAATTAACTTACAACTTCAAATTTGAAGACATTCATCTTAGTTGGAGTCAATTTCTTTAAAGAAATACCCTTTCAGATTTTTATGAAGTTAACATAATTTTGAATAAAAGAAATTTCAATGTAGATTGCATTTTTTTCTTTTCTATGTTTGACAGTTTTTATTATTAGCTATTTTAATGTTCTCAGAAATGCAAAAAATTGTATTCTTCAATATTGTCCGATGCATTGTGTACTTGCACGATTTTTTTTTGAAATCCATTTATTTAAAAAAACTTTTTTGCACTCCCACGAAATCAATGCTTGTTTTCTACATCTGAAAAAGGCGTGGGTTTATACAAAATTAATACCTTTAAATAAGAGCTGCGTTGAAAGCCACAATCAACATAAATTACTTTAAAAAATGGAAAAGAAATATTCATTATATCATTACACTCCTGATCATTTAAAAGTTTTGGAAGGACGCAAAAGGTTTAATCTTCAATATTGTCCAATGTATTTCATACTTACGATTTGACGGAAAATTATATTTTTGAACTTCCACAAAATTGATTTATTTCAATTGCTTGAATTACAAAACACCGAAGACACTGTGAATTCAATTTTTGCAAAAAACTTATTTCTCGTCAGTGCAGATCAAATCACCACATCTTGAAATCAATTAATTGAAACATGTGTAAAAGCTGATAGAGAATAAATTACCAATAGGATTTGAAAAGCAAAACCAAAATAAGCTATGGACAGATCTATGCAAGAGTAAAATATTCCTTTGTTTTTAACAAATTTTCTTGCATTATGTCTGTAAGTTGCCAGATAAAATCGGTTTTCGGGGCAGTACCGAGGTACTGCCTACTGGATTTATGAATACCTACGCTGACTAACAATCCATCAGCAGAGGCGTCGGCCCAGAGGTAATAAATTACAAAACACCGAGCCACTGTAAATAAAGTTACTGCAAATGCGCATTTCGACACCTTATGTGTCTTCAGTACAGATCAAATCAAAACATCTGGAAATCCATTAACCGAAACATGTATAAAAGCTGATAGAGAACAAATAAACACTATGATCTGAAAAAAGGTAAGCTAAAATGAACTAACGACAGAGCTATACAAGAAAGATCCACCTTAATTTTTGACAAATTTTCTTAAATTTAGATATTGGAAGTTTTAAACTAAAATCGGTTTTCAGACACGTACCGAAGTACTGGCTACTGGCTTGGTGAATACCCTAGCGGTCTACTAATCAACCAGCAGAGACATCGGTCCATGAGTAATAAATAACAAAAGACCGAAGCCACTGTGAATCTAGTTTCTTCATATTGTTTTGTTCTTTTTAAAATTCATAATGAGGTCCCAAACATTACAACTTCTCAAGTGGCTAGTTCAATCTAAGAAATGAACGTGATACTACAGTACAGAGAAAATTCAAGATTGCCGTTTTTCTGATCCCTAAGTGATCATTTTGTGATCCTGTAGCAGTCAATGATTGCAATCAAGGATTGTTCTTGCTTGCGACCAATGATCATACGGGTATATACGATCAATGATCACAAAACAATTTGCAATCATTGATCCCAAAAGTTATGATCAGTGATCACAACTTTTGGTGCGATCCTTGATTGATCAGCGTCATTGATCACAACAGTGCGATCATTGTGATCCTTGATTGCAAGATTGTGATCCTCGATCGCAAAGTCATATGATCCTTGATCGCAAAGTTGTCATCCTTGATCTCAAACTTGTGACCATTATCGCCAAGTACACAGTTATAGGTTCGTTCCATTTACAAACATATTTCATGTGTATTAACGGGGAGTTTGAAAAACCGGAAAGTCTTGAAATGCATACTTTGTCCTTCACATCTTTTGAATGATTAACATATAGAGAAATTATTCACAAATATTTTAAAAGATAATAGAAGATCTATAATATGATACATTACTTTATGAAACAACCGCAGTAGAATACCGAAGGAACAAGGGAAGCGAAGAATACAAAAATCGAAATCCGAAGACATGGCAAAAACGGCAACAGAGAAAAACAAAGACAAAACAAGGACGTGAGACAGCTACAAGCACGGAAATAAAAAGACGACATTAAAAACTAAGGCACTCATAGTGTGAACTCCCATGAAAACCGGGAATGACATCAGGTGCTCCGGAAGGGTACTTGTAAGCATGTCCTGCTCCACTAGCGACACCCGTCACACGATCAGTGAGGTATATATTGTTTTGAAAGTTCTGATATGTAGCTGATTGGAATTGCCATTTTCTAACCCTTAGACAAAACCAATAAAAATCCATGGTACTTGTTACTTCTCTAACCCTCAAAGAGTACCAAGGTAAAAATTTGAAAAAAAAACTGTAGTAAGTCTCTGGAGTTTTAAATATTAACCAGGACAAATCAGTAGCACGAACATTACCGACGAAGACAAAACTAAAATGTTACAGTATGATACACAAGACAACACAAAAAAACTAAAACCACTGATAGTGTGAACTCACATAAAAACCGAGAGTGGCATCAGGTGCTCCGGAATGGTAAGCATGTCCTGCTCCGCTAGCGGCACCCGTCACACTATCAGTGAGTCAATCCAGGGTTGAGTCAAAACCGGTTATGTCAAATCCGTGAAGACGTGAAATCTAGCTGAAAATGTCCTTTTTCATTTGGGACACGGACACGTCATATCTGTCAATGATATCATGGTGACGGCCATAAAATTTCTGAAAAAATGAAAGCAACAAAGGTTGAACAAATCCCTGACTAAGCATCTTTTGGGACAGTGCTTTTGCTCTATTAAAAAAAATCGCTGTATAAACTACATGCGCGACAGTAACGAATCAACTGTGAAATGTACACTCCATAGGCTGGAGAGGTAGGTATATTGCTGCTCAGAAAGGGAAAATTCACAATTGGAAGTTAAAACCATCACGTTTGTCATATAGCTTAGATTTCAAACGTCCATCTTCATCAATGTATATAAACAGATGTAAGTAGGAAGCTGAAGTAGGTGTGTCAATAGTCTCTTTAATTTCAAGCTCATTGGGATATATCTGGTGTAAATATTCCTTGAATTTTGCATTATTAGAAGAAAGTACATCGTGTATGTAGCGGAAGCTGAAATTAAAGGACTGGGCTAAATGTTTTTGTCTTTTCAGTGTTAGCCCTTGTAAAAACTTGGCCTCATACGAGAAAAGAAAGAGATCAGCTAAAGCTGCGCGCAGTTAGTTCCCATGGGAATTTATAAATTAATTTTAAAGACATTACGATTGTCGGAAGAAAATATGTGAAATTAGAACTTTAAACTTTAATTTTCGAAATCTATAGGACTTAATCAAAAAAGTTTTTAATGATTTTCAAAAATGATTTTTTTACAAATAAAATGGCTTAAAATGATTTTTTTGTTTATTAAGAGGTAGAAAAAGTGGCCGGGAAAGACTGCTCTTGTTAACTGACAACTTTGAAATTTATAACTTTGAGTGTGTATTGCATAAAAATCAGATTAGACGATCAATTTGTTTTATTGATATCAAAATATAATTAATGCATATATATAAAAACGTATAAACTGCAAATGTTTTTTATTGAAGCAAAAGGTCAAAACCGTGACCTGAAAGATATCTTGTATGGTGGAATTAGGCAGTTACAGAACACATGTACTAGATTTTCAACTTACATTGCGTATAAGCCTTGGATAACATTTTTGAATTTCTGTGATTGATTTTTAAAGATAGTCGATTAATAAATAGAATCATATGGCATATTTAATTTTCTTCATATCTAAACAAAATATCAGAGGTTACTCCTTAAAACACGTGTACAGCATAACGGAGAAAGGTCCGGGAGAAGAGAGGGCGGGGAAAAAGGAGTGGGAAGGGAGAGAAGAAAATGAAAGGGATAAAGTGAGAAAACGGGCAGAGTAAAGGAGAGGGGCGAGTCAAAGGAGAGAGACACCCTGTTCGCCCCCTCATTTTACTTGACATTTTTTTCCATTTTCAGAGAAGATTAAATGTATAAGACCGGCACCTGAATCGGTTTTCAGCGGCTCAGGCTACAGAGCTGCCGAGTGCGTCCCCAGCTGGTGGATAGGGAAATACCCTTTTCTATGCGGGATAGTCAGGTTATAATAAGGAAAGCGAACCATAATAGCCGAACTGTGTGGAGAGACGCCATGTTCCATGTAGTATTAAGACCCATACTATATTTTTTTCTAAAATGAGCAGAGTCACTTGGTTTCGTCAATATTCAATATATGGTGTAATGAAAAATTTCAAATCATCGTCAAACTGGCGGTATTTTAGTTAAGCACTTGAAAAGGAGACACACTACAACTCATCATACTTAACCTTCAGACGTAATATCGAATCATTACTACATACACTAGCTGAGAAATTCTTGACGAAAATTTTCAATATATGGCTATAATGAGAAATTAAAAAGTTTTCGCCACACAGAAAGAAGATGAGTGATAGACTTGAAATGGGAGACACAGTACAACTCATCATTTCTCATACACAAGCTCAGAAATCTTTTAATATAAAGCTATAATAGGAAAAATAAGTTTTCGTCAAACAGGAAGAAGATGAGTGACAGACTTGAAAAAGGGATGCACGGTAAACTCATCATACCAAAGCTTCAGACCAAATATCAAATCATTACTACACACACAAGCTGTGAAAGCCTTTGCAAAAATGTTCAATATATAGTTATTATGGGACAAATCATTGTTTTTGACAAACAAGGAGTAGATGAGTCAAAGACTTGAAAAGAGGAGACACGATACATCTCATCATACGAAAGCTTCAGACAAAATATACAATCATTACTGCATACGCAAGCTGAGAAATCCTTGACGAAAATTTTTAATATATGGTAAAAAATGGGAAAATCAACGTTTTCGTCAAACAAGAAGTACATGTGTGACAGGCTTGAAAAGAGGAGACACGATACAACTCATCATACCAAAGCTTCAGACAAAATATACAGGCTTGAAAAGAGGAGACACGATACCACTCATCATACCAAAGCTTCAGACAAAATATACAATCATTACTACATACACAAGTTGAGAAATCCTTGACGAAAATTTTTAATATATGGCAATAATGAGAAAATCAAAGTTTTCGTCAAAAAGAAAGAAGATGAGAGATGGACATGAAATAGGAGACACAGTACAACTCATCATTACTCATACTCAAGCTGAGAAATCTTTGACAAAAATTTAAATATATGGCTATAATGGGAAAAATAAAAGTTTTCGTCAAACAGGAAGAAGATGAGTGACAGACTTGAAAAAGGGAGGCACGGTAAACTCATCATACCAAAGCTTCAGACCAAATATCAAAAACATCAATGAATACCGAAGCAAGAACGAGGAAAGGGGAAATTCTAAGATCATATATCCAAAATCACTACGATTCACAGCAATACGACTTGAGACACTGTGACCAAGTCAAAACAAGTAAACAAAATTGAACAAGAACGCCACAAAACTAAAACACTAGCAGTGTGAAGTCATTACTAAACACACAAGCTGTGAGATCCTTTACAAAAATGTTCAACATATGGCTATAATGTTACAAATATTTCTTTTTGACAAACAGGGAGTAGATGAGTGAAAGACTTGAAAAAAGGAGACACGATACAACTCATCATACCAAAGCTTTAGACAAAATATATAATCATTACTACGTACACAAGCTGAGAAATCCTTGACGAAAATTTTTAATATATGGCAATACTGGGAAGATCAAAGTTTTCGTCAAACAAGAAGTGATGGACTTGAAAAGGGGAGACACGGTACAATTCATCATAACAAAGGTTCAGACCAAATGATAAATTATTACTACAGGCACAAGCTGAGATATTCTGGACGAAAATGTGGTCTGCATTTTATGGCTTTGATGGGTAAAATCAAAGTTTTCGACAAACAGGGAGTAGATGAGTGACGGGCGTGAAAAGACGAGACACGGTTCACCTTATCATACAAAAGCTTCAGACCAAATATCAAATCATTACTACATACACAAACTGAGAAATCCTTGAAGAAAGACGGATAGTCGGACGGACCCACCATCGGGTCTTAAGTGGAATGTTCCTTAAAGTGGTTATGCTGAAGTGGAATGTACCACTTAATTTTTATGTGGTACATTTATGTGGATACCACTAAAGATAAAATTCGTCTAAAGACATTGATGGACCCATGCAAAACCACATACATATATCGCTTTATATTTGGGAATGAGCATTTCTATTTTATTCCCCTTTTTATGTGTTTTCAAGTTGGTAAAATTAACAAATTACTGTCTTAAATTCCAAGTTGTTACTGAAACACACACAAACACACACACATACACACACACATATATATATATATATATGATTCTATTATTTATATTATTTATAGATATTTCACAGAATGTGGGGAAAATGTTTCTCAAAATGACACAATATATATTCTAAAACAAAGAAAAATAAGAAATATGCATGCTTAATGGGGACATTGCCCCACATCAATGCTACATATGAAGCGGAGAAATTGTCCCACATTCATGCTTCATCTGAAGGAGGAAATTGACCCACAGCAATGCTACATATGAAGATGGGAAAGTTCCACACAGCAATGCTACATATGAAGAGGAGAAATTGCCCCATAACGATGCTACATATGAAGAGAGGAAATTGCCCCACAGCAATACTACATATGAAGAGGAGAAATTGCCCCACAGCTATGCTACATATAAAGAGGGGAAATTGCCCTATAGCAGTGCTACATATGAAGAGGGGAAATTCCCCACAGCAATGCTACAGATGAGGTGTTGAAATTGCCCCACATTAATGCTACATATGAAGTGGAGAAATTTCCCCATAGCAACGCGCAAAATGAAGTAGACAATTTGCCCCACAGCAATGCTACATATGAAATAGAAAACTTTCCACAACACATATGATATTCATTAAGATATAAAAAAGTAATAATATATGATTTTAAATAAATTATCTTGGAAGAAGTTGTTGACAATTAAGCCACATGCTTATAATATTTTATTCTAAAGGGATCTAAAGCAAAGTATGTAAGGCAATTTTTAAAACACACATTTCATACAAAAAATAATTTTAGAAATTTTTACCTACAAAAATTTACTATAACAGAGAACTGCACATGTCTTTATCACCTAAATACTACTCAATTAAAGAATTTGTAATAAAAATATATGACAAAAGAGCACAAATGATAAAATTTAAATTGAAAATCGAAGCAACAACCAAAAATCATAAATCCCGAATACGTGACAATAGAAGAATCACACACAGGGAGAACATAAAGACGATGACAAAACAGTTAAGTTCTTCAGCTCAGAACATTCTTCTTTTTACATCTGGATAAATTTGTTATTCCAGTTTTTTTTTAATTGGTCTGCACTCAAGTGACATAAGTTGTCGACATGGCAATATATAGAAAATAATTTTTTAATGAAGTCTCCTGCAATTTCACACTAAAATAATTTCTTCACGTTCCAATATCTTGATATACATAACGTAGAAACCAGCATCTTTAGATTTTTCTCCATGCATATTTCTGGGTTGCAGGATACAACCATTATGAAACAATGTTATAAAAGCATATTCACTGAACAGGTTCATGGACCATATGCACCCGAACGGATGGACATTGTCATGCCTCCAAACTTTGCTTGCCGGATATAAAAAAATATATAAAATTTGAAAAATGTCAAGGAAATTAAAGCACACACAGGATTATTCTAGACAGTAACTCAAATATAACATCGATGTAATAGTCTTTGATGAGTAGGATAATCTTTGAATACAAACGAGGAAACAGTATATAAATTTTTTTTTCGTTATTTCCAATCCCTGTTTTGACTTTTTAGCCTCCTGATAAAATAAGAATATTCTGAGCTGAAGAACTTAACTGTTTTGTCCTCGTCTTTATGTTCTACCTGTTTTTGATCCTTCTTTTGTCACGTATTCTAGATTTACGATATTTTGATATAATATTTTTAAAAGAACATTTTATTTTAATAAGAGAAAAACAAAAAAATAGGATAAATCTGCATGTAGTTTTTGCCAATGACACATTGATTTCTTGCATAGCTTTGAGACAACTTCAATTCGACTAGTACAATATGCTGAAAAAATATTTATGCAAATGTTTTATTTACAGCGTTGAAAGAATTGTTGTACATGCATATTAATTGAAACAGCTTGCAGCAAAGTTGAAAAATATGAAAAAGAAAGGAGATGGGGTAAATGTCAAGGAGACAACATCCCATCTCCAGGTTTAATCGACCTAACACAAATCATCTAGTAGTAACCTACTGTCTTCAACACAATGAGGAATCTCACATATAGCAAGCACTAAATGGCCCAAAAGAGATAAAGAAGAATAAATCAAAGGAAACAAACCACATCAATAACCTAAATATCAAGAAACTAAAACTTTATAAGAAGACAAGGACAAGCTAATTACCAACATATTCCTGTCTTGGGACAGGGGCAAAATTTGCGGTGGGGTTAAACTCGTTTTCTTGGATCCAAACCCTCCCCTATGTGTGGCGAATCGCTAAAAAATACACAAAAATACTCACAGTAAAAATCAAACTAGAAAAAGGTCCAACTTATCAAGACGAGTACCCTTACAGTGATGTACATAAAACATGAAGACAATACACATGGGTACTGTCCTGACAAATGCTCGCAGTTACTGACAGCTAGCTAAGAACATAATTTCCGTTTACTATGATATCCAGCCTTTTTACATATGGAACTTCAATTGAAATACTTCTAAATAGATTTCGTATAACAATATCATCAATTATGAAAGAATAATATGATATTGTATAATGCCAATATAATAAATGTTTTAATTTAGTTATGGCGTAAAGCATTTAGGAGCGGATCAATATCTTTGATTTACTTGATCAATGTATAATATCTTTGATCGTATACTTCTTTGCAAATACGCGCATGATAATTCACAAGTTCGAACATTTACCACATTATATGCAGTAAAATATTAATCGTTTTCATTTATCGTGACCACTACATGATTTACAGAATATTCAATGAACAGATTCATAATGCAATTAGTACAATTAACCTATATCTTCTTTGATTAGCTCATTAGATACGATTGAATATTGCATAACCGTTTATCTATGTTCCGATCCGTGGCTATATGTTTTGACGAAATGGATAGAAATATGCAATAGGCCGTGAGGCTACAATTCATACATTTTTTTTCAGCTATTTCAGATTGGATTTGATGTGGTAGTTTCAGAGATGTGATTATTGAATAATTCAGTCTCTCTTAGTATTAGGCCATAACCTTCCCGTTACTACTTATAAACCCAGACACATTTTTAAGTCCGCTTACATTCCCTCTTCAAAATAAAACATGCTAACATCATATGGTGTTTACATATCTCAACTTGTTCGATTTGCTCGAGTATGTAATCACGTTTGTGATTTTAATGAACGGAATTTTTTTCATAACTAAAAAACTATTACATCAGGGTTTTCATTAACTTAAAGTAGTTAAAACCTTTACTAAATTCTATCATCGATATAAAGACTACGTTCATAAATACAATGCAACCTGTAAACATCTCATCAAGGCTGGTATTTCACATCCCTTATTTTACGGTAATGTTTTACATAAGACTTAAAATACTTAAACTCGCCTAACAAACTTATAAAAACTTAAAATCGTCTAATTCATAAGGGTTATAATTACAGTATTGTCGTCAAGTCATTACGTATGGCCTTCTTTGGTATAAACATTGATTTTGTGATAGGGTCTTTGCATTTTAACTAAACACATTCTAAATTTCTAAAATCTGTATTGCATGGACACGGGTTATGTATTCCGGTATATGCATGAAATCATTATGCTAAACTACTCACAGGAAGGCATCTTGGTGGAAGCTGTATACTGAGGGTACATAACTTAATTTGTCAGTTGGTAATGGTTCTTACTAGTAGTCTTTTGTGATTTCATGTTTATGTCCGGATATTTAGTTCTTTCAGTCTAATTTTTCACAATTGACTCAGTCATGTTACTTACTGAATTTTACTGTTGTAACTATTGTATTTTTCTTTATCACATTGGCTAGGGGGAAGGTTTGGGACCAATAAAACTAGTTTAACCCCGCCGCAGCAGGTTTGCGCCTGTCCTAAGTCAGGAAATTTATTAAGCCTTTATGTGTCTTGTCTGTTTTCTAGTTATTTATTTTACGAAAAGATATGGAGCAAATGAACATGAGACCATGACACATATGTTTACTCCAAATGCAATAGTTTACCGTATGTCTATAGGAGTATAGGATGATATTTATTTCGCTGAACTTGATTACTCTTTATTTAGGGACCGACTCCGACCTGGCGTGGGGTGTGGGGTTTCCTCACCGTTCATTGAAGATCTTATGGTGCCTTTGAGTTGTTATTACTCCCCTTTGGGTCGTTGTCTCTTTGACACATTCCCCGTTTCCCTTCTTTTTTTCTAACATGAGCATAACTTGCACCAAATTTAGAAAAGGCACCCTTTTAGACCCATCCAACGAAATTTGTGAAAATTTTGTTTTTGACCAAAGTTTTTCGTTATAATTGCTTCAAATCGTTGATTGGTACCTCACAGCTATGTAAAATTGGTGTAAAATCATAGCGTTTGGTATAAGCTTTACAAATATCCCAAAATGCAAATATCATGCATTTCTATACCTAATACGTTCTATACATTGAAAAACCTTTCCCCTACCCCTTCAAAATGTTGACGTAGATTTTAATATTTTTCTCAAAATTGTGCAACTTGAAAAGTAGGTTATAGAACCAAGTGTGCTTTTCATAACATCTTCATTACAACAAGTATACATTAAAGTACTTATAAAGGATTATAAACTTCATACATCCATAAAACTCATCCCTAACCAAACAAATTTACTCTAGAATTGTCAATTTTTTGTCTATAAAAATAACCAGAACATGGTCATGCGTGTTGTATACGACAATGTTGCATAAATTGTATCACGTCACGATTTGGTAACACGCAAAATGTGTTTTGTATGTGACGATGTTGCACGAATTGTATCATGATTTGGTATTTGGACAGCCATTTGTCGACTATTCAAAACTAAATATTTTGCCCGAAATTGATGAAAAAATTGAATTTTATACTTTCTTATATACCCAAATGAACAAATTGGCTTAGACCTACAACATATCTTAAAATAAAAAAAAGAAATATTTCTGATAAATTTATAAGCTCGAACTACCTTATGTCACATGAAGATAAGATTGCTGAACTAAAATGTTATTAAGTTATCTATCACCTATAATAAAAATTTCACATTGTAAAGTTTATAAATATATAGTTGTTAATAACTGAATTGACAACCATTTAAACAAGTATCACAATTACTTTATACAACAGCTATATACCATTGATACTGCATAAATAACTACACAATTGATAAAAATAACTTATGATTCAGACATTTCCATTTCATTCACTGATCAAGCTGAATAATGGTCCAATTTGGGATTCACACCATATTTCCTACATATCAATCAACACCCAAAGAATTTTTCCCCATTTCACTCCATTACCCATCCTTAAACTTTACGAATTATTACACAAAAGCATGTTTTTGTATATATATGGCGTTTTCACAGATAATTTCCTCAAAACTTAACGTGGTGGTCCAAGGCAGTTAAAACACATCTATCGCCAATGCTTAACAACTTCGTCAAATTTCATCGTTGTACCTTTTTTCATTTAGCCAATATAGTTTGTAGAAGAAAAAAAGGAAGATCTCGGATTTAAGCGGATTTCCAAAGTTACAATACAAATATCACCATTTTAATAACCTCAACCACTGTGTATCACAGACATCTGCAATAGAAATAAATTCAAGCAAAGCAGAATGAAATTAACATTAAGAGCCACATCTTGTATTGTTAAGAAAACAGATATAGCCTTTTACTTCCATAGGTCAATAGCTAGGTTACTGAGTTACCCTCCCCTGGAAAAATACATCTTAATCTGAATTTCTTCCTGCTCCCTATTAAGTTGATATCACGAATGTATTTTTAATTGGTTGTATTGTTTTCTTTCCAATTGTATTCAAATGGTATGATTACTGCAGGTCGTCTATTAAAACATGTATTTCTAGTAATCAAGTATGCGCTGAAAGAATCACTTACAATTTCAATTTATTTTACTTAAGAAATTTAAGAAATACTCTTTCATATTTTTATGAAGTAAAGTGACTTTGAAATAGAAGAAATGTATAATGAAGATTGCAAAATGAAAACTTTTGTTTGCTTGACTTTTTTTTATACCCCGCCACACAAAGTGGCGAGGTATTATGTAATACCCTCAGTCATGTGTCCGTCCGTCTGTCTGTCTGCTTGTCTGTCCGTCTGTCTGTCCCCCGAAGGTTTCCGACTGATAACTTGTGAACGAAATAACACAAGGTCTTTAAACTTGGTATGCAAGTTTACTACAAAACTCAGGTCCACTTTGATTATTAGTTCAGAGGTCGAAGGAGTTCTGGAGTTCTGCCTCTTGAAACTTTGAAATATTGCGGATTTTAGGGTTTCCGACCGGAAACTTGTGAACAAAATAACACAAGGTCTTCAAACTTGATATGTAAGTTGTTTATCACAAAACTCAGGTCAAATTCAAATTTGGGTTCAATGGTCCAAGGGGTTCTGGAGTTATGCCCCTTGAAACTTTGAGATTTTGCACATTTTAGGGTTTGTACTCACAACTTTTGAATGAAATATCATACTGCCTTTAAACTTGGTATGTAAATTTTTTTACTACAATCAAAGGTCAAGTATAACTTTGGGTTCAGCCGTACACATAGTCCTGGAGTTATGCCCCTTTTAACTTAGAAATTTGTGAAATGTGGCGGGGTATCATGTAATGCACCATTACTATTTTTATTATTAGCTACTCTAATGATCTCAGAATTACACAATTTTTTCTTTCCTCAATATTGTTCGATGCATTGAATTCTTGCTTGAATTCTTTTATTTTAATTTCTTTTAAACTTGTGTGCGCTTCCACGAATGAATGCTGGTTTTCAATATCTAAAAAGGCGTGGGCTTATACAGAATTCATATTTGTCAGGTAGAACTGAGTTGGAGGCCACAACAAAGTTAATACTTTAAAGGATTGAATAGAAATATTTTGTCGTTATAGCATTACTCACCTAAGTAGTTTAAAGTTTAGGGAGGACACAAAAAATTATTCTACAATATTGTCCAATGTATTTAATATTTCATTAATATATGATTTGACGGAAAATCATATTTTGATTTTCCACAAAATTGATTATTCTTTCAATATCTGAAAAAGGGTGAGAATTGACTAGAAATTTAAAATTTATTATTTTAAATTATCCCGAAACAAACTATTTTTGTCTTTTTTCTGTTATTTTTATTTTAATTTTTTTTTTTTTTTGATTTACTAATAATTTGTTGTATACTGTCTTAGTTATTGGAAGAAGCAAAAATGCGCAATAAAGCATCGTTGTTTCAAAATTCAACTACCCTGCTAATTTCCAAAAGTCATTCCTTTGATTAGTATCTAGTTTGACGTTTTAGTGTTTGAAAGTTTATCTGAAATTTTTACCCATGTAATCATTCGTTAATATAACTTTAAAAATTTTATTCATTTTGTACAGTGCGGATTCGAAAACAGTGAAAAATGAAAATTGCCTTTCTGGGTTACAAAAGGCTCTCCAGAGCCTGTATCGCTCACCTGGGTCCTATGCAGCACTATAATTCCCAATTGATGGTCCATCTTTGGTGGTGTATGTACATAAAAGTCAGAACATCTTTATAAAATATAACTAAAATTGTTCAAGCAGTTTCAGAGAAGATGTTTTGAATGCAGTTACCAAACTTAAGGGGCTTATGTTAATCTATATAGGACAGACGGACGGACAGACAAGGGTATTCCAATATACCACCCACCCACGAATGGGAATATAAAATTTAGAAGAATACCTTTTTTCTAAAATTTCAGTTTTCTTATTTAGTTTCCACGGCAACCGAAAGCTTTACCATCCATTACAACCCATAACGGAACACCATTCAAAAAATTGGGGCAGGGGCTTCCCTTGTAATCAATTTTATACATAGTGCTGAAATCACAAATGAAATGTCTAGCAGAAAATGTTTTTAATAAAATTTCAGTTTTCTGGTCTGGTTTCCATGGCAACTGAGAGATCCATCCATTACAACCCATATGAGACCACAATTCAATTAAGAATTTGGACAGAGGTTCCCGTTAAAATTCATAGGGTCCAATGTTCAAAACATGTTCCCCACTGGTAGCCATCTTGGATGAGGTACGTACCTGTCGGATACCTTTTTTGAATGGGACCATCTAAGAACCATTATGGCCAAGTTGGGTGTAAATTGGACAAGTAGTTTCTGAGAAGATCTTTGAATGTGTTTTCCATTTCGGTCCAATGTTAAAACTATGTTCCCCGCTGGCGGCCATCTTTGATGAGGTACGGATCTGTCAGATATCTTTTTTGGAAGGAACCATCTAAGGACCATAGTGACTAAGTTTGGTTCTAATTTGACTAGTAGTTTCTGAAAAGAAGATCTTTGAATGTCTTTTCCTATAGGGTCCGATGTTAAAACTATGTTCCCCGCTGGTGGCCATCTTGGATGAGGTAAGGATCTGTCGGATACATTTTTTGGAAGGAACCATCTAAGACCCATTGTGACTAAGTTTTGTTATAATTGGGTTGGTAGTTTCTGAGAAGAAGATCTTTGAATGTGTTTTCATATAGGGTCCAATGTTAAAACTATGTTCCCCGCTGGCGGCCATCTTGGATGAGGTACGGACCTGCTGGATATAATTTTTAAAGGGGACCATCCAAGGACTATTGTGACCAAATTTGGTTCTAATTGGCCCAGTGGTTTCAGAGGAGAAGGTCTTTGAATGAAAAGTTTACGCAGGTTGGACGGACGGACGACGGACGCCAAGTGATGGCAAAAGCTCACCCTGGCATAGCCAGGTGAGCTAAAAATTATAAAGGACACGTTAACATTAACTTTTCTGATAGCATGCACAATTCCTTATGTGATAAATGATTTCTTCATATTTAAAATATGCAAGGAGCAAATCACTCAATGCTAGATCTAATCAATGTTAGTCGCAATTTACGAAACTTATGCATTATACTAGTCAACCAATTAACGACGGTTACCATAGAATTTATGGAGTGTTGATTTCAAGAGGCGTTTCATTTTTTTCTGGTTACTGATAAACTTCTGTTTATGAAGTCCTAGTATTTGAAAGATGTTACGATGACACAAGAACAATTTCATAATTCTGAACATTTACTTTTTAATATACAGCATACATCATATGTAGCATTCGTTGACCTGTTCAATATTTAAAACAAGAAAAAGAGTCAGTTGCGTCTATTGATATATCTTTTATTTATTTTCATGTAGATAACGTCTATTGCCTGACGGTTTTCTTACCATGATAATCAATGTGAATGCAGTTTGCATGTGGTCAACTTCCATGAAATAATAATTAGTTACTTTTTTAGTATTACCCTTTGATTATGTTAAATACAAACATTTTTGCACTGTATTTGTATTATAGAACAACTTAGTGACTATAATTGTTAGAGAGCGGCAGATACATATTTAAATTTCCTGTGTGTTCACTAGAAAAAAAATGTCTTTTTCGGATTTTGGGTTTAGTAATTATACACAAACACACTGTCCGTAGTTTTCTTTTTGTGTTTAAAACTACAAGAAATTCTTAATTTAAAATTAAAAAAATTAGTATGTACAAACATCTGAACATCTATCTAACTTTTAATGCATATTTTTGGAACTTCTATACTTTTTTTTTAATTTAACGTTCAACATTTGACATGTTTAAGTAATCGTAAAATTATATGTAATATGCAAAATTTTATCATTATATCAATCTTACTAACGAGTTAGTGGAATAACTATGCGAAAAGGAAACAGCTTTAAGTTAATCATATCATATGATAAAGGGATGAAAATTGTGAGAATTTGATAGGATTTTTTTTTGCATTGGTCGATGTGCAAAATTAAAATTGACTAAAATTACTGGAACATTCATTTGATGCACATATGCAGAAAATAAATACACAGTAACTTCGGTATTTTGTATTTGATTAATGTGTTTTAACATGGATTAAATACTTGATCATGATTACATAACAATTATGATGTTCAATGTTGTTATTTTTGAATTTATTAAAAGATGGGGTAAAGATAGAATTAGCGAACAGAATAATAATGAGCCAAAGTCCTCGAAGCATACAGACAAAGCAGGACCTGAAGCACTGAAAAATTGTCAACCGAAATTGTCCCGACTTCCTTCAGGTAATTCAAAAATCTGATGGGTTAAATCAGGTTCATGGCGCGCCAAATATCGCCCTTCAATGCGGTAGTGTCATGTAATAACTCAATAGAAATTGTCATTGAAAGGTCATAGACAGTAAAAAGAAATGTTAATCCCAGAATTATGTTAAAAATGAACTGATGAATCTTGAATTACAGTTCGGACCGAAAATACAAATTTTTCCACAAGGGAGTTATGTTCATTAAAGAACATTTTTAAATATCATACGACAATGTACGAGACGGCTTCTTTTGAATTCTTGCGAAGAAAACTATGTCTAAAGTTTTTATTATTTGTGCTAGCTCTAGCGTAACGAATGAAATGAAATGAAACATACACCGTAAGCAGAGGTTGGAATGTTACTGTCCATTTCAGGGAAATTGATAATTTGGAAATTAAAGTTGCCGCTTTTGTAGTATATTTTAGTATTGAGATGACCATTCTCATCAAAACTCTTGCAAGTCCCAAAAAGATAGAAATCTAGTGGTTTCTGTCTTTTCCTATATAGGAAAAATGAAAGGATATGGAGCGAATGTACATGTGACAAAAAAGCACATGATACATAGAAATCTCAAGTTTATCAAGGACAGGGCTTTTATTCCTGTCTACATCTTGAAGTCGCCTGTGGGTCTTCAACAAGAGGTGAGCAATATTCACCCCCCTCATGCGAGATCAAGAAGGCCCCTAGCGTGCACATAAGCGGTATTCTTGACAAAAATTATATCAAGGTCGTTCCCTTGCTCCCAACCTGCCATGGAATGCCAACTCGGGCGATGCTCAGGGTTATCCAGCTGAAAGCACCATGGTTACAAGAAGAGAATAAAAATGTTGAGAAACATCGATCGCAGCTAAAATATGTCATTGAGACAACGCATGTTGGAGCGGTCTAGTTCTGGAGGATATATTGATACGATCCATTTAGCAAAAGATGCAATAATGGGGATTATTTATATTAGTTAAGAACTTTTTCCATTGGTGAGCAGAAAGTCAGGTGGTATTAATTATTCTACATAAATTTTGGCCAGTCGTTATCGGACGTTACATGTAATGACTGGTTTGCCAGTCAGTTTCTTGGAGTGATAATGAACGGTCATAGGTCATTATTATCCAATGATAATGACCGGTGCGCAAATAATTTCTCAAAGGTTATTTTAAGTGATTCAGAAGTAGATTTAGTCAATGCTTAAAATGCTATTGCCTGTCTAGTTTTGATAACAATAAATGACGAAATATAATTTAGGGATACAAACCATATAAAAATTTATATGTTATTTCAAAGTTTATAAATATTTGGCAGGATGTGGAAAAAACTGTCATGGTTTCCTCAATGATTAAAATAATAGTTAATGAAAAAAAAATAGTCATTATCGTGAAATTTAGACTGCCCGTAGGACAGTGGTATTGACTTCGATTCATTTAATCACATCACTTTCGGCTCGGTCATTATTCATGTTATGAGCATCTCAGTCAATACTACTCTCCCGTCGACAGTCTTCATTTACTATTGTATAAGAACATCATCAATGTATCTATAAGTGAAAGTGAGGAAATTGGCATCTTTAATGTTATGATCTTTTACGAGCCAATGAAGAAATTTTAGTTTCGTAAGAATATAGACTGACAGGTGTCGTTTTTATTGGCTCCTAGAAGCAGTATTACAATTTGGAAGCAATATATCGACGAACCTTAGTTTTAAACTGAGCCCGATTCATGGTTCGATTATAATTTTTAAACACGCCATGATGAATTTTTCCAATCGGTAAAATTGGAAATAATTGATGCAATTTGACAAGTATAGCTGCGTGAGACCATGCACGTACAAAAAAGTACCATTATGAAGCACGTCATTTATACAAAAGACCATAAATTGTGCCTAAATAAAAAAAAATCCCAAAACAACATAACATCTTTATGAGATACAACATAGCATTAAGAAGTGAAAGATTAGTCCTATTCATGGGGTCTTTGGATCATGAAAACAGTGTTATTTGATAATGTTTTGCACACAATTTATTTGCATATTTTAATGAATAAGGCTAAGAATTTCATACGGTTCGTCTTTTTCATAATACATATAACATTACAAATTAACTTTACAATACCCTTTTATCCTGAAAACTGCTTAAAAGATATTTATATTTCGTTATGATTTGTCACGCATAATAAGTAAATATTGTTTAAAGCAATTACATGTATATGATTACAATGATAACAAAATATAATTTCATAGTCATTTAATCTGTTGTGAAATTTTACAAAAGTATGCACTTGAGATGACCTGATATTATCATGTTGTATCGTGCTATTTATCCCCCGCGAAAAAAAGACGGTAAAAATGGTATGATACGACGCAGAAAAAAGTTGTAGTTGACAATGTTTTAGCACTTATATATTTTTGTCAAAGAAGACAACATCACACTTGGTTTTGGAAAACTGACACATATAATCAGAATCTCCTTCATAATTCTTTGGCAAACAAATATTACAAAGCCTAAAAATAAAAGCAAATATTGACAAATTAATACGAAGTAATTAAATCGTGACTTTATGATCATTAGAAGTCTAATAAATGTAAAATATTAAGTTCTGATTTTGAAAAGAAATAGTCATCTTACCATTTAGACATTTGTATTGTCTTCAAAATATATCATAGTATGGGTAAGAATTGTGTTTAATTCAAACGTTTTCTAGTGTGTAATTTATTTGAGTAGCTTCTTAATAATCAATAATCCTGCATATTCATCCTTAAGTCATAATTAGGTCCAAAACACTACAAATTCAAAGGTTGTTAGTTCAATCTAAGAAATGCATGTGGTACTAAATTAGTTTGGCAATGTGTGGCTATCACTCAATTATGCCGATATGTGGTAGCTGTTCGCAAAAAAACGCATGTATAGTCAATTCGTTTTTATGAACCTACTTTTTCAAACCTTTTCTCATTACAGAGGCATGGTTTTTCTGAATATGACCAGCAAAATCAATGACCACATATCATTAATAATTATTTGCAACAACTTCTACAACACACGTAGAGCTGGTTTTTATTGCTAAAATATCTACCCATGACCTTGCATGCTAATTTTCAGAATGATATTATGTGATAAAATTAGATCACAATGTTCAATTAATTACAGCATAATTTTTCTTTCCAATCGTTTTCTAAAGTTACAGAACAAATAACGACAAACATTATCACCATTTTAATAACATAAACCATAGTGTATCACAGGCATTGCAATAGATATAAGTTAAAATAAAACATCATGAAATCAATTAGGACCACTATATTGTACTGTTAAGAATCCAGATGGCCTCGTATCCATAAAATCATAACCTATTACTTTCATAGGTCAAACATGTTGTTAAACATCACACTGATTCACACAAAAAGTATACAGAGGAGGATGTCATTTTAATGCTGGAATTCTTGATTGATAACATATTTGTCATATTTGTAGAATTTGGAGGAAAGGTTTTCCAGCAGACAATAGGGATACCTATGGGGACTAATTGTGCGCAACTTTTAGCAGATTTGTTTCTTTATTCGTTTGAAGCCAGGTTCATACAAGGGCTAGTTCAGAAAAAAGACAATAAGCTAGCCAAATCCTTTAATTTCAGTTTCCGTTATATAGATGATGTTCTTTCATTGAACAATCCTCAATTCAAGGATAACCTTCATCTTATATACCCAAATGAACTCGAAATTAAAGAGACCACTGATACACCATCATCAGCATCATACCTGGACCTATACCTCTACATTGACAACTCTGGACGTCTGAAAAAAACTTTACGACAAGCGTGATGATTTCGACTTTCCAATAGTGAACTTCCCGTTTTTGAGCAGTAATATTCCCACTTCTCCGGCATATGGCGTGTACATTTCACAACTCATTCGCTATTGCCGTGCCTGAAGTTGGTACAGCGATTTTGTCAACAGAGCGAAATTACTGTCTCAAAAAACTTTTACATCAAGGGTATGTTAAGTCACTGTTGCCATTGTCACTACAGAAGTTTTACGGTCGTCACCACGATTTGACAGACCATTACAATGTTTGAGTTTCACAAATGAGAACAGATATCTTTGGGTAGATCCAGAGTTTGTTACCGGACTGACTAACATCGGCTGTGACAAAACCGGACTAGTACTGGCAGTGTGACGGGTGCCACGCGTGGAGCAGATCATGCTTACCCTGCCGGAACACCTGATGATACTCTCGGTTTTTAGTGAGAGTTCACACTGTCAGTGCTTTTGTTTTCTGTGTTGTCTTGTATATCATCATGTTACTTTTTAGTTTTGTCTCCGTCGATTTTGTTTGTTGCATAGATTTGTCATTGGTATTGTCTGAATTGAAAAAGATAATTATGTAAAAATGATTTTCAAAGTTTCACCTTGGTGGTGTTTGAGGGTTAGAGAAGTAACATGCACCATGGATTTTAATTGGTTTTGTCTACGGGTTAGAAAATAACAATAATCAATCAGCCACCCAACAGATATTTCAACATCATATTTTAACTGGCTGTTTGACGGATGCCATGCGTGGAGCAGATCATGCTTACCCTTCCGGAGCACCTGATGAAACCTCAGTTTTTATAGGGGTTTCACACTGCTAGTGCTTTAGTTTTGTGACGTTCTTGTTCTTTTTTGCTTATTTGTTTTGTCTTTGTCATACTGTCTCAATTCGTGTTGCTGTGAATTGCCGTGATTTTGGATTTATGATTTTGGAAATTCCCCTTTCCTCGTTCTTGCTTTGGTATTCGTTTGCCGATCTATGTATCAAAACATATATTTAATGAATGAACAAAGAATTTACCCCCTGTAAAGATGACACTTTCTCTGAATATTTTTCTGCTATCCATAGTGTTTATAATTTAAGGAATGCATTTTTAATCATTTGTAATGTATACTTTCCAGTTGTGTACAAATGGGATGGTTACTGCATGTCTTTTATTTAAGCAAATATTTCAAGGGGGATATGTATCTGCTTACAGAACCATTAGCAACTTCGAATGTCATGGCATTATCTTAGGTGTAATCAATTTCTTTAAAGTAATAGTTCATAAGCTGGAATAACCCCCTGTGCACCCGCCACTTCCCAACACCATCAATATTTTAAGTTCCTATACAGCCCCTCTTCGTTGATTAATTGATTGATTGATGTTTTACGCAAAGTTTAGCAATATTTCAGCTATATCGTGGGGAGAACTTTAAGTATAATGGATGATTGTAATAAATATATGTTTAAAAAATGATATAAGGCCATATAAGGCGTAAAATGCACAAATTTATATTCATAGTAAGGGACCAGGCAATATTTATGACCGGCATGGGACCGGTACAAACACAATTTTCCAAGCAAAAAAAAAAAAAAAAAAAAAAAAAAAAAAATCCACGTCCCTTCTCTTTTGTTGGAGAAAAAAATATTTGTCCCATCCTGCAAGTCGTCTAAAAAAGTAAATGTCCCATCTTATATTCTAATGGCAATTTGATTTTAATATGAAACAAAATAGGATTTCAGCCTAATTTATACACAATTTAATTCACATTAAAAATGTTCTTACAAGTATATTTTAAAAACAACCATTTTCCTTACTGTTTTATAAATTTTGTTTCTTGCAAGAGTAATGATTATCTGAGATAAATACCAAATTTCAAGTCAATCAAGCATTATTTTAAAAAAGTTACAGAATTTCTTACAACTGGCCACCCTACTGCACAAAAAACCCCTTTTAGTGATGCAAGAATCAAACATTTTTGTAACTTATTTAGCAGGTATGATCAGCAATTTAGTAAGACGAATGTCTAATGTGTTTATTTCTTAATTCTTGGTAAAATTCTATTTTGACTCTTAAAAGTATTTTTAAAATATATATTGGACTCTGCTCAAAATACATTGCTGTATGTTTAAATGCATGTTTCTAGTACATTTCCAAATCAGATGGATCAACTATTGCTTAATTCCAAATGCATTTTCAAAAGTTATATCCTACTAGTCATACTTTGAATGGCATCTTATATGCTTTATAATAATTGAAGTTTGCTGTCATGCTCTGTTTAGAGTTTGGTAATTGTCTGTTTTATGGATACAAAATTCTTGTTTCGTTTCCCTACATAAAATATCTCCTGAAGGATGATGGAATGAAGCCGATGGTATAGCGTGTACAACAGCGGGAAAAGGTAGGTAACTCTACAAACCGGAAGTTGTGATTTGCACGGGTTACACGTTACCCATAAAGAATTTTTGATCGTGAAGAAGTTCTGAGATAGTTCTATGCACTTAAATCGTTATTGAGAAGGTAAAGGTGGCAAAAATGAAAACAGATATGTCCTAAATGTTTTGTAATAGCGTTTAAAAACAAGTGGACTCCCGATTTCTGTGTTAAAATGAAAGTTGAAGCGGGGCTATCATACGAGTGTGACATCCGACTTTGCAAATTTTTCGGTTTATTTACAGTGAATCAACGTGATACACTTCGTGAGAACATCGTTGTTACTTTTTTGACCTACCTACAAGATGTAAGAATGGTACATTCCGCCGATTTTGACCGTTAAATGTTTTCAGCATTTCCGTGATTTTCAGTCACCATAATTATCTCCCTTTAATTAAAGTCTGTATCACAATAAACATGTATTTGTATGGAAGTGAGAGAGTCTTAAAAAACTTAAATACAATATAGAAATAAAGTTTGTGAATACATGTAATTTGTTTATCATTTTAAATGTGAGTATGAAATGTACTTGGGATAAAAACTGGTGTCAGTGATTGGGGGGGGGGGGGGGGGGGTTAACATGGCGTGTAAAATAAAGTGTGCAATGGAAAAGAAGCAAAGGGTATAGTATATTTATGTGCGTGGGAGCTGTGTGTATGAATATTTTAATCAAATGCATGACTATACGCAGTGCTATTGTAACGGTTTATAGTATCCGCCGTGAAATAGGTTCCAATGAAATAATCTCCAGTTGGAATGTATTTGCTGCTCACCTGGTGAAATAATCTCCACACGGAATAAATCTCATAGATATATCAATAACATTTGTTCCATTTGGAGCTTATTTCACAGGATACTATTTTGCCTTCGACTGTTAATTTCCAAATGATAACTCGTGCACGAAATAACATAAGGTCTTCAATTTTGAGGAAGTTCCTGGATAATGGCGTACCCTCCGTCAGTCCGAAATAACATAAGGTCTTCAATTTTGGTATGATCAGGTCAACTTTGATTTTGACAAATATCAATGACAAGCCATTTTTTTAATCATGTTAATGAGAAGCTATCATAAAAAAACAAAACAATTTACATAAATCTCTTTCATTAATACAGTGGGGACATATATAATCACTATCAAGTGTTTTTATCTGTTGTCCTCTGGCTGCGATGTCACAAAAAACTGCTGTCACATTTATCTCTGTAATCACATATTCAACATGTTTTAGTAATTTCTTTTTTATTTACAGAATTTTCTGTTCAGGTACCGACAGCCTTGTATTATAGTCGGTCGGTGTGAATAAAGTAAACACTAAGACTATATTGATACGGTTTAATTGTGGAAATTGGTAAGTTCATAGTGTATGAATTTTAAACTTTACAAAACTTATTAATATCCTAGCACTGTTAAAGGAAGTTCCTGTCAGTCTCACTTTTTTGATGACTCGAACTCATCCGAAATTTTTAGATTTAATTATAAAATAAATTTTGATGTTGAATTGTTTTATATAGTCTGTATATACGCAATAAGCTTATTGATTTTTTATATAGGTCTTGGTTCGAGCAAGATGTCTATTTTTAAAAATATAAATGACATTTGACAATAACTCCTCCTACATTTTTCGAGTTGTGGATTTAATTTTTTGGCATAAAGTCTGTAAATGCATAATAAGCATTTGAATTTGATCTCTGTCTTAGTGCAAACAATAGGCCCAAAGATGTTGATTTTGACACATGTGTAATGTGATGTAAATTTATCGTACATTCGTACATTTAGGGGTTTTACCTTCAAAGTGCAGGGAGACTGCCCATCTAATTTTTAAGATGCAGTCATATTTATTAATAGATGACTCAAAAAAGATTTATAATTTTTTTCTTTTTGCAGAAATAATGTCTCGATGTGAAACATCCTGGTCCCTGGGTGGTTTTGGATAAAAAATGTACATGTTTGACAATGCAAAGTATGCATTAATGTACAGATTCATTATGAAGGAAACTTGTGAAGTTATCCCTGACTATACTATCCCTGAGACTCTTGCTGAGCTGTGTTTAAAACCAAGAGACTCATCTATTGACTGCTATTCCCATTGTTTATGCAGACGTTATTCCAGTATTGTTCCTGCCCCTGGTACTATGGATCCATGTGATTCGGTATTTGCAGTTAGCAATACTTGGTCAGATGGATCCGACGTACAGGTGGATGATATTCGGGTAGAATCCCCTGAATTAATTCGAGAAAATACTTTTAATGACAACGACAGTCTTTTTTCGAATAATTCAGGGGATAGCAATGTGTCCAATGAAATACACGGCGATTCGGAATCTTTTGATGCTGAATCTACTGCAAATAACTTGTCAGGTTTAACAGATCTGCCACAGTCTGAAAATTCTGTGAATCGGAGTCAGAGGCAGTCTGTTAATGACATTGTTGGACCAGCCTCTGTAGATCAGCCTGGTCTTGGTTTCAGTCACACTGAAACACTATATTCTATTCAGGATGAAATTAGTTTCAGTGATGCTGAAACACAGAGACCAGATGATTTACAGAATGTTAGTGTTCCTGTCCTATGCTTAAGATTCCTTTCTGATGAGGAAACCAGTTCTGAAAGTTCTTCTCATTCAGAAAGGATTCTTAAGCGTAGGAAATGAACAATATATGTATAAGTATCTGTATAGAATAATTATAACAACACTAAAATTCAAATTGGTGTTAAATTTACAACAAATTTTGGCCTTTCACAGGCTTTGTCAGGCTAATTAATTCTGTACACACGTGTTTGCATGTACAATAACAATATTTCTTTGCCGTTTCATTGTGTGTATATATATATTTTATTTATATTTTTATATGTGTTCCATGATCCTTTATTTTAACCCACCTGGCCAAAGGCCACATGAAAAAATCTAACATGATAGGAAAAAGAAAGGAAATGGGGAATGTGTCAAAGAGACAACGACCCAAAGGGAGTAATAACAACTCAAAGCCACCATAAGATCTTCAATGAATGGTGAGGAAACCCCACATCCAACGGCAGGTCGGAGTTGGCCACTAAATGAAGAGTATTCAAGTTCAGCGAAATAAACATCATCCTAGACTCCCATAGACATAAAGTGAACTAACTAGAAAACAGACAAGACACACAAAAATTTCCTGACTTAGGACAGGCGCAATGAATCTACCTGAATTTTACAATGCAAAAACAACAATTCATTAATGCATGCTTTAAGTAGTTTAGTATGCATTTTCACATATTTGGATGTAGGGGTAGATAAAGTTAGCACAGATTTCAAAATATTTATGGTACCAGGAGCAGCAAAGTTTATGTACTTGAATAATGTTAGTTGAAAATATTTATATATCATTTAACTGTTGTTGCTCATGCAAGTAGTCTATGATGATTTGTTGTTCTGTGCATTTATAAAAATATCAAGACCACCCAGGTTTGGTTTAAAAAAGGTGAAATTCATTTCACATCACCAAATTATTAAAGGAATGTGCACCTGATTTTACACAAAACTCACAGAGTTTTTTTTTCGCATTGTCCTGTATACTGTTTTACTGTTTTACTGTTTTACCCTTGTCCGTCTGTCTGTCCGTCTGTCTGTCCGTCCGTCCGTCCAGAACATCTTTCGTCAAGGATTTAAGTATGATGAGTTGTACCGTGTCTCCCCTTTACATATCCGTCACTCATCTAGTTCCTGTTTGATGAAAACTTTGATTTTTCCCATTATAGCCATATATTGAAAATTTTCGTCGAGGATTTCTCAGCTTGTGTATGTATTAATGATTTGATATTTGGTCTGAAGCTTTAGTATGATGAGTTGTACCGTGTCTCTCCTTTTCAAGTCTGTCACTCATCTACTTCCATTTTGACCATCAATAATTTTTGGTCCATACTTGTTTGTGTCAACACCTGTATTGTATCCGCATACACTTAAATTTGCACTTTCCATATTGATTCAGTGTTCAATGAGCGGGTGTATAAGTGGCTGCCATTCGGCGACAGCTCTTGTTATTTTTATGATGATTATGTTATGATTATGTCATGCAACTCTTCCCAAATAATTGGAAGGATTTTGATGAAACTTCATGCAAATGAAGCCCACAAATGGAAATGTGTATGAACTAATATAATTATTGTTCGAAAACAGGAAGGGGAGATAATGTGACTGACTTTTCACTGATTGCTTTTACAATGATTTCTTTGACTTTAACATTTTTTCCCTCAAATTAAATACAAAGGGTTGATAAATATTGTCAAATAAAACTGTGGGATGGAAAGGTTTATTTTTGTATGCAAATCTCCAAGAGTATTGCCGCCGTGCGCGGTCCCGGCTGAAGAATAGGCCCGCAGCATCCTCTGAGCTTGGAGTATGAGCCATCCTAACAGAGGACCCCGAGGGAACCCCGGGATATAGAAATAGGACCCAGTATCTCCGGCTTGCGGGGTGTGACCCCTCCTAAACGGAGGCTGACCCCGAGGGTCCCGGGATATAGAAATAGGACCCATTCCGTGGTTGTGCGGGATTAATAAATACACAACCCATCTTTCGGATGGGATGTAAACTCAGGTCCACGTGTTGGAAGAAATGCCACGCTTCCTGCACGTTAAAGAACCCTTGTAGCAAGCTCTTTTTGGGGTGGTCCGTAGGTGATCGGCTACAAGGCTAAATTCCCCGCCCTTGACGATTTCACCCTACTTTTCCAGTGGCAGTCAGAATTTCCCGTCCCATGGCCATTTCCATACCCCAAAGTGATTATTTTTCAACAAAATTGTTCTCGTCTTGATATAGCTGAAATATTGCTGAGTAGACGTTAAACAATATTCAATCAATCAATCAACCAAGAGTATTGTTTTTTTTTTTTGGTCTGACTTTGCAAGCATTAACTGTATTACGGATATTTAAAATTCAAAATGGAGAAAATTCTAAAAAACAATATTTTATTTTCATTATGCAGCATTCAGGGTAATAAAAAGTTGTTAATTGAACTGTCAAAATGTCAAAAGACTGCATTATTACAAACAATATTGTAAAGGAAATATATCAAAATGTTAATGGTAAACCGAAATTGGTGCACAAAGCTCTATGTGAATTAGGTGGCATAAAACCTGACACCGTTATTATTGGAGGTCTATATAACAAGGCAAAATGGATTGTCCATCTGATTCAGACGCTAAGAAATTGCAGGAATGATAACCGACTTAAAAAATATGTGGCCGAAAAATTTATATTTCCTTGTCGTATTTTGAAACGAAAGAGTGAAACTTTGGATGAATTGAATGATACGGTAAAAAAGTTAAAAACTGATATTGAAAAGCAAAACAGAACGAACATCAAACTAACCGAAAAAAATAAAAGGTATTAATTTATCCCGTCTGAACCAAAAGATTAAACGCCAAAACTCTACTATACTTCGACAACAAAGTCTAATTAAGGAACTACAAATTAAAATTAAAAATCTGGAACAAGGCAGACCAAAATCCGAGGATAAAATCGCTCAGTGTAAAATGAATAAAAAAATAATAGATGAACTGAAGAATGAAATAGATACTCTAAATTATGAGAAGGAAATTTTGGATGAAAACAATAATGAAAATGAAATTATTGCTACTCGAAATGATACAATGGGTAGACCGTACAATGAGAAAATCCGACAAATATATTACGAATTCAGAAGCAGAGGCATTGGAATAACTAATATTGCCCCATTGATAAGATCCTTGCTCAACGTTTTTGACATGCAAATTGATGAACTCCCAAGTGAATCAACTGCTGCAAATTTTTCCGGAGAAATGAATTATATCACTAAACATCAGATCGGTGAAATAATGGAAAACAATGAAAATCTAACTCTTCATAGGGACGCTACAACAAAGTCGGGTAGACATTTTTATGGCCTTGCACTTACAAATGAACAAAAAGAAAATTTTATTACTGGAATCAAGGAATTAAAAGATGGAAAAGCCAAAACATATGCAGGCTGTACTTCTTCACTATTAAATGATGTTTCAGGCAGTAATTCCGAACCATTTAAAAAAAATTACAAGTTTTATGACCGACCGAAGTGCCACTGAAAACAAAACTAATGAAATACTCTCAAGGGATGCTTCATCGTACTCTTCAGATCCCATACATCAATTCAAATGTGCAGTACATCCTTTGTTGCAATTTTCAGACATCTGTGAAAAAGAACTGCTTAAAATTGAAACAGAAAATGGTGTAAATATTGTTAAACATAAAAAGGAATCCACAACACACACTGCTTTGAAATTTGTTATGAAATTTTTCTTCAAAGATGGATCAGGAGACCCTTTATTAACTAAAGTGTACTTGAAAAATAACCATAATATCACAGATGTTCCTATCATCAATTTCAGAGGAAACCGTTTTAATACTTTATTCTATAATGCTCGAGGAACTTTCTATTTGGCAGAATTTCTAATACTATATCTGGAATCTTCTAAAACTTCGTTAAATTTCACACAGAAATATATTTTAGACTGTTTAAAGAATGAAAAAATGTTATCATTATTTAGAGCGCTAGGAATTATTTGCTACACCATTTCTGAACCTTACATGAAAATAGCTGCTGACAACGAAATTTCTGCCATTCAGATGATACCGACCTACACCCGACTCATCAACCTTTTAGAAACCTGTATGGAAAATCCAAAATTACTGTTGAACAATAACACTTCCATTTTCTGACGAACCACCTACACTACCTGCGAAACCTGAAAAAAGCTGCCTTTTCAAATGTCCGTATAATCCACTAACTGAGAAAACACTAACCAGATTTTGCAAAGTTTTACTAGAAAAATCAAAACACTTGTTTCAGGACTTTTTACCAGGAGGCAAATTTCATGATGCATCAGATATAATAAAAGAGAAAACCAAGTGTTGCCCGGCAAATAATATTTCTGTTGAAAGACTTTTTGGTCATCTTGACCAAAAATTAAGATCTTCTCCAAGTATAACAACGCCGGTAATAGAATCTTCAGTAATGTATACCTTAAACAAAACACAAGATTGGCTTCAAAACAAAACAGAATCTGACAAAATTGAAATCATAACAAATGCAAGAAAGAAAAGGAAATGCCTGACTGAAAAAGAAAAAGATTATAAACAGCAGTTGGAAAAAGATAGAATCGAAATTATAAATGAAAGGATTAAAAGCAAAAAAGAAAGTGAAGAAAGAAAACAGGAAAAAAAGAATGAAATTTTGAAAAATATTACTGAAATTGGAATTTGGCAGAACGTTCAAGAAATTAATTCCGAATTGGCATTACTAAAAACTAAAAAAGATAAAATTTTGGCATTAAAAAAACAAATCAATATACACAGGGAAAACATCACCGTTAAAAATGACATCAATTCAGCGCGAAAGGGAAACAAAACGACGTAGACACCTTGAAAAAAAATATTATCGATATTGGAATTAAGAAGTAGCAACAACATGGATACATTCCAAGACCCTGAATCTTTTATTGGAAAAACCATCATGCATACTTGGACGGATGAGGTCAGCGGCATAGATACAAAATACGAGGGCAAAATCATGTCATTCAGCAATGACACATATAAGGTTAATGCATTATTTGACTTGACAGTTCAATCAGCACTGGTTCGTGGTTCATGCCATCCTTGTCATATTAATATGAATAAACATATTTTTTTCATACTTATCATTTTATGTTTTATCTCTGTGTAATTTGTCTCCATATTTAAAACTATATTTGCACAATAGTTAAGAGTTAGAAATCATTTTTTTTTTATTTTACAAGTGTTTTTTTTTTTTCAATATGATAAAATATGCAGAGATTATATAAACTGATATAAATATGTTACTCCTGCATACTAACTTTACATTTGTATTTGTAATGTACCAAAACATGATTTTAACTTGCATTAATATTATTTAAGACTTGCATACATGCTTTCCACCCAAAATAATATATTTTAATAATCCCATAACTTATGCAACGGTCTCGGGGCATTAATATTAGATTTGATGGTATAAAAATATTGGACATGCTTACCATTAAATCAAAACTTACCCCTATAATATTCCAATAATGTACTGTTATTGCCAATCTAATGCAAGCAATTAATTTTGTGTTATAGTTTTGTGTTGCAGTTGAACTTTCATGGGTAGAATTGTAATAACTGGACGTCTCAAACCCTTTATCTGTACCCTTTGTTTGAATTTAAACACATTTCCATGTCTTTAGCTGGAACACGTCTCTAGCGCGGAACTTTTTCATCATTCCATTAGTTGTACGAGCCATCAAAGTTCAACTGTAGTCCTGATTCATGTGTATTTCAATTCCAAAAACATGCAAGTTTCAATATGCTTGTAATGTTGTGTAAAATTTTAATGTAATAATTATAATATGTGTATGTTTGTATGTGTTAATGGTTTTTTCAAATACTGCTTTTCGTGTGTTTTAAAAATTTTAATGTAATAATTATAATATGTGTTCTATGTAAATTGTCTGCTTTTCTGTTTTGTAACTGTAGCATTTTTTTATAGCATGAATTCATAGTCTTTGCTTATACTTTGTGTTGACACTTTTATGTTTTATGTAGCTTAGCTTTAGTGTTTAAATGTGTAGTACTAGTCTTAATGCGAAGACTTTGTGTTTTAATGTTTTTATGTTTTGTGTAGCTTCGCTTTATTGTTTATTGTATGAGTTTTGGCTTTATGTATTTAAATGTGTGTCCATTAACTTATTGTGCTAACATCAGGATTTTATTGCAATATTCAGAATTTCACAATTTCTATCATTACTTTCAGGTGAGATACTATGATGGTGGAAATTTGGATTTAAATGGCGACATATTTGAATTGACAACTTCTGAATTCAAGATCGACTATAAAGAGGGAAACTTATATTTCACTGGTATGTATTTAAAACAAAAGTATGTTACATTTTCATGGTTAATGTTGCATAGGAAATATTAAATCTTTACTTTATGGCTTTATGCAAATATATATTTTCTTGCTAAGATAAATATAGCAACATGTAAATAAGTCTCTTATTGTAAAATTTAGTATATTTTAAGTTTGATATATATTTTTTTTTCAGAATAACTTTATGAGGAAATTGACAGATTTTATTTTTCTACATTTTTGAAGAACAGACTATACTGAAAAAATTGAGGTAAGTCAAATTTGAGTTATCTCTCTTTTTATGTATGAAATAATTATCTCCCCTGTATCACAAAGGTAAATATCTGAAAAAAATTGGGCCAATGAAAAAGCTTTAAACTACTTCAGCCAATGAAAATGAACCTTACATATTCATTTGGAAACAATTACCCATATGTAACAATAATATAACTGACTGCTTGTAATTTTTACAAAACTTGTTGGACACCCTAGTTTGTAAGATGCAAATATCTGTGTCTGTCTGAGTATTTGGTAACATGCTATATTTATATTTACACATAGCAGAGTACCTTCATTGAGATAGCTACAGAAGACATTCAGCAAGCTGCCAAAGACAATGTTTGCTATACCATGTATACTGCACTATTGAAATTGACATATGTTTATAGATTGACAGGAAAGTTTCATTAATTCATTTTGCATTAAGAGTCGGCCTCTAGATGTTACAGCCCAATAGTTTGAATTTGTCCTGATCAGGGACTAATAATTCTTGTCAGGATGTATGTCTGTCAAGTTGCGCAACAATTTTTGTGAACTCATGATGTTCAACAGTTCAAATATTGATGAAAATATAATGAATTAAGATAGAATACATTTGCTTTGAAAAGAGATAAAATCAATAAGAGGCAGTGTTCAACTTACACTGATCAATTGTATCTGAGATTAATGATACCTATAGTATATGATCAAGTTTTATCAAAATCAATTCAATATTTTATAAGTTGTCTAAAACAAAAGTCAACTCGCTTGCTCCATAGCCCATGTGTTTTGGTATACTGGTTTCTAAATAATTGGATTTTGAAATTAAAATAAAATATCACTGGCTGGCTCAAGTGATCAAGATCTCCACATTAGATATGAAACTAAACCGGATAAATATGTTGTAAAATAATTTTAACATGTTTAAAAAAAATAAGTTTTTGCTAAAAAAAAAAACAAATTTTTAGAAAATCTGTTAACTATTAAGACATATGCAATTTGTTTGTGGGCATTTGTATTTCAATATTAATTGACTTTAAAGTATATCCCCGGTGACGCAATGCAGCAGTTGAAAAGAAATTCATGAACATGATAATATATCAGATAATCTATGAGTATCTATCATATTCACTCATGAGTGTATCATATTTTCATTAGGTATTTTTTTTTCACAAATTTACTTAGCCGTTAATTTACAGTGCATAACTGATTTACTGGGATAAAATAAAGTGATGTGCTGACCAAATTTATATGCATCCTAGTTGCTAGTTCTTGGTTGCCTTGTGAAAATTTGTGTTTTTTCTCGATAACTCATTATTTAGATTCGTCCATAACAGTTGTTAGACGCTCCTATTTAGGCATGGACCATTTTATTATTTTTTAAATATGTTTTGGGGTTGTGGATTTTTTCATTCTGCCTGTGCCAAGAAATGTTTCCTTTGACTTTGTTATAAGCTCTTCCTTCAACTTTCAATAAATCGTATTAAGGGCACAATTTTTAACTTTAACTCGTACCGAATACATTAGCCATATACCTAACCCAAGACTACTGTGGGAAATGGGGATAAAATCACCCTATGACAATTTCATTTTGCTACTTGGAATTTAATTTTGGATAATTTTTCAGAAAAATACACATTGTTGAACTTTGTCATTTTTGCTCATTATATTACATATAGGGTACATCATTTGTCCGGATAACTCCTCCTACAGTTATTAAGATAGGAAGTTTTTATTTTGCAGGTTGATTGTGCACATATCAGAGATGTGCATGCTACTTGGATTTTGTTTTGGATAATTTTTCAGAAAAACTACACATTGTTGAACTTTGTCATTTTTACCCATTATATTGCATATAGGGTACATCATTTGTCCGGATAACTCCTCCTACAGTTTATAAGGTAGGAAACTTTTATTTTGCAGATTGATTGTGTATATATCAAAGATGTGCATACTACTTTGATTTTAATTTTTGCTGATTTTTCACAAAAATATGCATTGTTGAAATAAGTCAGCTTTTGTCGAGATAATGCATATAGAGTACATCATTTGTCCGCATAACTCCTCCTACAGTTTTTAAGGTAGGAAGTTTTTATTTTGCAGATTGATTGTGCATGTATTGAAGATGTGCATACAACTCGAATTTGATTTTTGCTGATTTTTCATAAAAAATGTATTTGTTGAACTTAGTCATTTTTAGGCGAGATAATGCTTGTAGAGTACACCATTTGCCTGGATAAATCCTCCTATAGTTTTGAAGATATTTTGCAGAATGATTGTGCATTTGTAAGAGATGTGCAAAGTACTGGATTTTTTATTCTTTTTAGCTCACCTGACCCAAAGGGTCAGTGTGAGCTATTGCCATCACTTGGCGTCCGTCGTCCGTCCGTCCGTCTGTTAACTTTTCACATTTTCATCAACTTCTCTGAAACAACTGAAGCAAATTTAACCAAACTTTACATGAATGATGTATGGAAGGTCCTTTACAAAGATTGCTCATTTCGTTCCCATCCGATAAAAAACATGGCCACCAGCGCGGAACTTAGGTTTAACATTGGACCCTATGGGAAAAATCACATATTCATCAACTCCTCTGATACTGCTGAAGCAAATTCAACCAAACTTTACAGGATTGATGCACTTAAGGTCTTTTACAAATATTGCTCATCTTATTTGGATTCGTTAAAAAACATGGCTGTCCGCACGGAACATAGTTTAACATTGGCCCTATGGGAAATTCACATTTTCATCTTCTCTTCTGAATCCACTGAAGCAAATTCAACCAAACTTTACAGGAATGATGTATGGAAGGTCCTTTACAAAGATTGCTCATTTCGTTTCGATCCGATATAAAAAAAATGGCCGCCAGCATAGAACTTAGGTTTAACATAGGACCCTATGGGAAGAAATCACATTTTCATCAACTCCTCTTATATTGCTGAAGCAAATTCAACCAAACTTTACAGGAATGATGTACTAAAGGTCCTTAACAAAGATTGGTTATTTTATTCCAATTCGACAAAAAACATGCCCGCCAGCACGGAACTTAGTTTTACATTGGCCCTACAGAAAATTCACATTTTCATCTTCTTCTCTTAGATCACTGAAGCAAATTCAACCAAACTTTACAGGAATGATGTATGGAAAGTCCTTTACAAAGATTGCTCATTTCGTTCTGATCCGATAGAAAACATGGCTGTTGGCGCATAACTTGGGTTTAGCATAGGACCCTATGGGAAAAAATCACATTTTCATCTACTCCTCTGTATCTGCTGCAACAAATTCAACCAAACTTTACAGGAATGATGTACTAAAGGTCCTTTGCAAAGAGTGCTCGTTTTATTCGACAAAATACATGGACGCCAGCACGAAACATAGTTTAATGTTGGCTCTATGGGAAATTCACATTTTCATCTTCTCCTCTGAAACCACTGAAGCAAATTTAACCAAACTTTACAGGAATGATGTTTGGAAGGTCCTCCACATTGATTGCTCATTTTGTAATGATCCAATAAAAAACATGGCTGCCAGCGCTGATCTTAGTTTTGACATTAGACCCAATGGGAAAAACATCATTTTCAACATCTGCTCTGAAACTATTGAAGCAAATTCAGGCAAACTTTACAGAAATGGTGTATGGAAGGTCATTTACAAAGATTTCTTATTTTGTTGGGATCTGAACAAGAAGATAGCTCCCAGCATTGAACTTGGTTTAGAATTGTACCCATATATTAAAAACAGTTTTTCATTACATGGGCTTAAATTATTGAAGCAAATTCATTCAAACTAAGATTGCTTATTTTGTTTTTGATCTGATAAAAAACAAGACCCCCAGCACATAACATATTTTAACAAAGGATCCTATGGGATAAACATCACTTGCATCACCTGCTGTAAGCATTTTGTCAGGTGAGCGATTCAGGCTCAGTATCTGAGCCTCTAGTTTAGATAATGCAGGATTATTCGATATGTGTGTGTGGAGGGGGTGGGGGGGGGGCGTGGAGTATGTGAGCTTGCTCACTAAGGTTCTTTAATGATGTTAATTTTTTAAACCTATAAAAGAATATAACCCAAGTAATATGCAATCATTTCTATAAAATTCAAGATATAGCCAATTTGAAAGTTTAGCAATTATTGTCTTGCCTGCAGCGAAAGTAGGGGAAACGAGACATGCGACCCCAATTCTGTCATTGGCGTCGTCAACGATAAGGAAAACCCTAAGACCAAGTTTTTTTTAAAAGTTTCTTAAATTTATGCAATAAATGTATATAGTTTCGCTTGAAAATTGGTCATAGGCTAATTAATGGCAAAAAGATTGTATTAATGGCAATATTAAAAAAAATAATAATTCCAATTTTTCCGTATTTTTCCATTAGTTGGAATATGTTTTTTTTATAATTTTTTTTCATCATATCTCAGCACCTACACGCCATAGACAAATGATTATTGGTATGTGGTAAGATCTTTAGTATTAACCAGCATCCAAAGCAGTATTATGTCACCTTGACCTATATTTTCCACGTCAATAAAGTTGGCTTAATTTTCACTTTGGTTCATATATCAACAATGATTAAACAAAATTTGGAATAAGGAATTTAATTTTAATGTAGCATTTGTGTGTATAGTTTATGAAAGCAAAATAAGCTTTCGGAATTGAATTCCGGTTCCAACTTTGGTAAATTTCCTGAAATTGTCCTGATCTATTTTTGTACATGTTTTAAAGGTTTTTTGAAAGACACCGTATCAGATTTATTTTCTTTAAAAATGCTTTCTAACCTGTTTAAAAATGAAATCTTTTGTGTACTTCCTCGAATTTGATTCTAGTTTTCAAAATGTGTAAAAATGTCTGTGTTTTCAGCCTTGAAATCGGTTATGTAAAACATAATAAGGAGGACTTCATTATTTCTAAAATTAACAATTTCTTGCTTGATTTTGTAACCCATTGCCTATCTAAAGGACATATTAGGACGCTATAAAGAGCTAAAAAAATACCCAGAATAAAAATTGAATGCAGTACTTTTAATTTAAAAGTCTAACGCTATTACAAGAACAGCTGCATTTTAAAATATACACTATACATCATATTTATCATATGGTTTTAATAGGACAAAAAGACATGAAGTACAGTATGGGCGTTTGAGTCCGTAATACTTAATTTCTTTTCAGACTTGTATGAAGTCAAACAAAAGCAGCTCATAACTTTAGCGAGAATGGGGACCTCTAATCGAAAGTACTATGTTTCATTGTAACTTTCCTATAACTGGGATGATCATTTAATTTTTCTATCTACGACCTTTCAATTGCAGTTGCTTTTAAGTTGCTACCTGACACTACCACAATGGGAGGGCAAGTTTAGTGTACCATCAAACAGGTTTAACCCACGATTTATTTAAAAATGCCTCTACCAAGTCAGGACCAAAGCGGACGACAATTTCCACCTGCTTAGTTTTTTTTTCCTCATGGACTTTGGCTCTTAAAAATTCTGTTCGGTAAATTTGTTATTTCCCCATCCTTACATACTCTTTTTGCGAAACTGAAAGGTATGAAAGCTACATTATGAGACTTATCTTATTTTCTTTAACATGTTTAAATTGTAGACTTCATAGGAAAGGGTATCTCATCTACTTGATTATTTTTTTCTTTGTCGGTAATGCTTGTATGATAGGTTATAATAGAAATGTAAAAGTAGGGATTAAATAGGGATTAAAATCCACACGAGATACATTCTCTACAAAAACATGGTAAAACCAAGCAATGGAACAACGTTTTATCGTTCTTCTCAATCTTGAAGTAACACTGATAAACATTCTTGATTGGTACCAATAAAACATAAACAAATAAGCTACATAATAATTTAAATTGGAATTTATTGGAATTGATTTTTTAAATATAAGTCCGCTGACCAACATTAAATAACATAGATATCGACCCTTCTAAATAAGTAAAAAGGTAAAAGGAAAATCTTTAAAATATTTGCAGTTTCGTCTAGGTTAAACTTTCGGGGTGCAAATATAACAGGAAAAGCTTTTCTTCGGAGGTTGTTATCATACACCAGGCTAGATTAACCATGGCACAATTTCATTATGGACTACCATGTGTAATCATGTTCTTTATTTCAAGACTAAGTCTCTTCGGATGTTCTTATTCAGAAGGGTTTCATGGACGGTTTGCTACAGTCTTTGAAATAAGTTGTGTGTGAAGAAAACTCTGCAGAAATGAAAAATCTACATTTAACTGTCAAAGAAACTGTAATTTGAATCGAGTTTTTCGGATCAATTTCTTCCTTATCACACATTTATATTGCTAATGATTCTTTTTATGATTTTTATTTATAAGGCATCCCGAAAAACTTAAAAGATTCTCCGCCTGATTCGTAGGATTGTGTTGATTTGACTTAAGTGCAATATTCTGTTTAGGGAAATTTTTTTTTTGGGGGGGGGGGGACAAGAACAGTTCGTAATGTTGTCTCGTTTTTAATTTTAGGAAGCCAACTGCATTGCTCTCTTTTTAAATTTGACTTCAGAAGTAGTTCTTTCTTACCCATTGGCACTTCAGTTGCCAGATTCTGAGTGTCTCGCCATCGGTGGCTACAGCAACATCTTGTAGTCGTAAACTAAATATATTAAAACAGTTTTGTAAACATTGTTTAGTAAGAAGAAAGCTCTCCATCTACTCATATAAATTGTTCATTTTTCGACAATACAAACTATAAACAAACCAAATTTGCATCTTGTGCATCAAATATTAGTTTTATTCACAAACATTCCCTACCAACAATTCTTTGGTAAAAAGACTTTAAAAGATACACAATATTTGCGTCAATTAAAATACACTGGACCACCAATTGTTAGAGATATTCAATAGCACTTAATCAATGCTATTCCAGTTGTCATCATTGGCGATTTAACTAATGTTAGCCTATTTCTGTTTCTTGCGAATTGGTGAAATTGCTATTGCAACGGATTATAATGAGTGTAAAGTCTTGCAGTTTCAGCATGTTGAAACGGAGCAGGTAGGACCATGTAATTTCAACCTGACAGTTGTCTTCAAAATTACAAACAAAGCGATTCACGATCAAAACCTATTTAAATTTTGTGATTAAAATCAGACCTTTATTTCCAGTAGCTGCATTTTTTTCATTATAAACTTCTTATTCAGGGAGAAAAGGGTTTCATTAGACGTGGAACACTAGACAAAAATAGCTGTCTTAAATAACCTCTAAAATCAATTAAAATTATAATTAATGGCTGAATTTTGAATTTTAGTTAGGCCATATGTTTTGCTGCAACATGGGGGTGTTCCATTAGCTGTAAGTCAAAATATGGGTAGATGGAAATCCTATGCTTTCTATAACTGCATTCTTTGAAATAAGGTTTGGGTCATTATGGCTTGTTAAACAAACACATTATAAGTTACTGTACTTTTTGAGCCGGCTATCATTTTGTATATACAAAGTCTTTATAACTACATGGTAAAACCAATCAATGCAAAAAGGCTTTATTGTTGTTCTTCATCTTTAATTTACCATGTTTATATGCACATTTTGTTTCAAGCTGTATTCAACCAATTCAAACCACTTCAATTAATGCGGACAAAAGTGATGCGGAGAAGAAAAATAATAAAAAGAGCTAGATTTACAATTGCAAGCAATAGCTGATGTCGCCTCTGGCAGCCAATTTGATGATTGCATCTTGTTCGCAGCATCAAAATCTGTCTAGAAATCCATTTTTGTTCCAATCAGACAAATGAAATTTTGACGCATTTTGGCGGCTCTCTTAAAATTGGCGGCCATTTTGAATTTTTTTAATTGCATTTTGTTCGCAGTATCAAAATCTGCCAAGAAATATATTTTCGTTGAAATCGGACATAGTTGATATTTTTTTACGTAAAATGGCGGCCATCTTGAAAATGGTGGCCATTTTGATTTTTTTCCCCGCATGAATTCCTTCCTCTCATCTTATTGAACATTTATGCAAAATATCAACAAATTCTGTCTTACAGGAAAGTTCCTGTGATATTTAATTTTCCATTGTTCAACGTAAAATGGAGGCCATCTTGAAAATTTTTTCATGCAAAACTTCACATGGTGGTTCAGGTGTGTGCCAAGTATCAAGTGATTCGGTTCAGGCAAACTATGAGAAGACCCGTGACAAAAAATATTGGAAGTAAAATAATGATAAAGAAACAATAACAATATGTCTCCCCGACTTTGTCTGGGGCGAAATAATAACTAGTAATAATTGTGTTTGGATGCAAACACTAGAAGTCTCCCAATCGAACTACCATATCAGAAATAAAATGCTAAAAATGATATCGGCACATTCCATATAAACTTTCTGCAAAATTTCATCAAAATCTGAGCACTTCCATTTTGTGCCCTTTTTTTACCGTTTCCATTGCAACGGTCGCCATTTTGGTGTCTTGGACAGCAGAAATCAATTCTTTAAATGTTAGGCAACCTTCCTGTAAAATTTCATCCAAATCTGAGCACTTTGATTTTCCCGCCTTTTTTACCGTTTCCATGGCAACGGTCGTCATTTTTTTTTTTGGAGACTTGGACACCAGAAACCGATTCTACACATGTTAGGCAACCTTCCTGTAAAATTTCATCCAATTCTGAGCACTTTGAATTTCCCCGCCTTTTTTCAGTTTCCATGACAACGGCGGCCAATTTGAAAATTCCAAGACTAAAAGGACCATCTAGGGATCAGTATCTATCATCAGTTTCATAATGAATGGATAACCAGTGTTCGAGAAATAGGTCGGACAACATTGATGCGGAATATGGAAGGATAAGAATAAAAAGAAACACAGCAAAAACAATAAGTCTCCACAAACTTAAACAAACTTAATAATAAGAAACGGGGTAAAAACAATGTGTCACCAAACTTCGTTTGGGTGACTTAATTAACTGAGCATATCTAATCTATCTAATTTCTACTCTTTAACAGTAAAACCAAAGTCATAAGATGGATTTAAAAAAAATCAATTACAAAAACAGGAAAACAGCAAACACCTTCAATGGCCAGGAACTACAATCACATGCCACAATCTACAAGCAAACTGCACCAGAAAAACAATAATGAAAACAAGAGAAAAACACAAATAACGATAGGAACTCGGGATAGCCGGACTTGGTACCGGCACAGGCAAAAGCCAGTGGTAGGGTTAAACCGGTTTATGGGTACCCAAACCTCCCCTTTCTCTTTCCCGTTTCCCTATAGTATCATAAACACGCGAATTGTACATTTAATTAACATAAAACAAAACGATAGTGTATATTTTCATATATGATATTTTACCAAAATAAACTATATATATCAATTTCAATATTCACAGATTTTTTTACTGTTAAATATCATGAACCAAAACCTCATGCTTTTTTTTGTGCTGTATGTCATGTTGCATTTTTTTTGTCAATCTACGCAAATCGATTCTTATTTTGCCTTGTAAAGGGAGAAATCTTTTTTATCCTTTGAAATCTTTGTCCCAGAATAAATTTGAAACGAGAAGGTGGCTTGCTTACCCGTGTGTTGTGGTGAGAATGATGATAATGCTCCTCATCTTTGTAGTCTTTTCCATAAGTCACCCTTAGTTTATATTTTGCAAAGCGAAAACCGCGTCTACAATAAGTGCCACGTATGTAAAGCATTTTGCAGTGCCAGCCAACAACGTAAACAGTATTTTCTAATGTAGGGATGAAGTCATTTCTACTCGAAATAGCTGATCCTACAATTCCAACAGTTTTCCAAATAAACGGACATGTTAAACTTCCAGGCCGTTTCTAAAGATGCACTTTAATGTCTTGCAATCACTCTTTATTTTTTACTATGACAAAATGAACGTAGAAACGAAAATGATTATTAGTTATATACAGTAAACAATGAAGGTCGTGGAGTAAATACACATGTATCAATTGATGTGATTGTACTTCAATCAAACACTTGTTAGTCTTTTACACCGTTTTCAGTATTTAAGTTCAAAAACAAAATACCGAAGTTACTGAGAGTGATTTTATAGGGGAATTTTCGGAAATCTAATTAAACCATATCCAATTTCAAAATATAAAGCATATGTCATTGATCCTTTGAATTTTGTTGATCAACGGTGTTATTCAATTTCTCAATGACAAGCTAATCCAGATTATGTTCTACGAAAGATAACTCTAACCTGCAAAACATTCACAAGTCTGGAAGTAAAACTTACGTGTTCGGTTTGATTCAGATTATATATAAACAAGAATATGTGTCTAACGGACACAATGCCCCGCCTCACAACTGTTTTGAAGAATGGTACATTTGTATATTTCGTGATCAGTAAAGCATGAAGTTGGTTCCGTCGATATATTCTTATTATGATTTTAGTTTAATTACACCCTAAAAGGTATTTAATAAAATTCAATGATAATAGCATACATCCTTCACAGAAAAGAAACTTAAACCTGGATAAACCTTAAACTACCCCCCTTTTTGCATGACCAGTGAAGCATGAAGATGGTTGCATGGGTAAATATTTATATATTTGCTTATTTATTTATGTCCTGATGTGTATCTATATAAAGTGTAATGATAATTAAGCAATAACTGTACATTATTTTAATATCCGAGGGCGTCAATCGTAGATTTGACGGTCAAAAATGCAGTTTACAGGCGACGCGCAGCGGAGCCTGTAAACGGATATTTTTGACCGTCAAATCAAGATTGACGCCCTCGGATATTAAAATAATGTACTGTTATTGCGATTCTAATGCAATAAAACAATATTTTTGTCGTATTTTTGTCAAAAAAGGTAAAAAATAAAAATCCGCCAAACGACGTTAGAATCTTTTGTGTTGAACGTCGTCATAACAACACAACGTCAGAGCTTCACTTAAAATGCATTTTCACAAGCGGAGGACATTTTTTTGGTTTGCTGTACGCTTCAAATCGTAAGTAAATGCGATTAAAAGGTGTTTTAACGATAAAAATATGTTTAGTTTTGCTTTATTAACGAGATACAAAAGTTTTGTTGTTTTAGATTTTCAAAATGGCTACCAAATGGCGGCAAAACGCGGAACCTACTCTGTCCGAGGCATGTAGATAGAGTATTTGACGGTCACTTTTGACCAATGAAATCTACTGTTACATTCATGTTGCATTAGAATCATACATCCTTCACGGAGAAAAAACTTCAAACTGAGGGTAAACCTCATACTACACCCCTTTTGTCCATGATCATTGAAGCATGAAGTGGTAGCATGGATAATTTTTATTAGGATGTTTGTTTAATAAGATGCTAATGTATATTTATGTTAAGTTAAATGATAATAGCATACATCCTTCACAGAAAAAACTTCAACCTGTAGGTAAATCTCATACTATCAAGCTTTTTTCCCGTGATCAGTGAGACATGAAGTTAATTGCATTAGTAAAATTTTATTACGATTTTTGCTTAATTAGATGCTAATATGTATTTATGTAAAGTTAGATGATAATAGCATACATCCTTCACAGAAAAAAGATGAAGAACAACAATAAAAGCGTTGTTCCTTTGCTTGTTTTTTACCATGTATTTGTAGAGGCTTTGTCTCATGTGCATTTACTCCTTATCCTTTTATTCACCATCAACCAGTGGGTAAACCTCATACTGTCTTGATCAATGAAGCATGAAGTTGGTTGCATGGGTAAAATTTTATTATGATTTTTGTTTAATTAGATGCTAATGTTAATTTATATAAAGTTTCATGATAATAACATACGTCCTTCCCAGAAAAACTTAAACCTGTAGGTAAACCTAGCTTGGGACGTAAGAACGGACAAACGGACGGACGGACGGACAACCCGAACACTATATGCCCCCTACTATCGTAGGCGGGACATAAAAGTCTTATTTCGTCTCTGTCAGGGTATATCGTGTCAATAAAGCGGACATTGTCAATTAAAGAGTTATTTGCAAAACAACTCTGAAACCAAGGGATATTTTATCAAGATTTGTCTTTGTATTCGATAAGGTTATGGTGAGACTTAATTACTTTGAAAACTTAAATAGAAGAATATTTTCTTCCAAAAAATCTAACTGGCACCAGGGTGCACAAGCCGAGTTCCAACTTCAATTATGTGACCAAGTTAATTTGAAGACCTAAATATTTCTAAATTAAGAAAAAGAAGGGAAACGGGAAATGTGTCAAAGAGACAACGACCCTAAGGGGAGCAATAACAACTCAAAGCCACCATAAGATCTTCAATGAACGGTGCGGAAACCCCACACCCAACGGTAGGTCGGAGTTGGCCCCTCAATAAAAGAGTAATCAAGTTCTGCGAAATAAGCATCTTCCTAGACTCCGATAGACATAAAGTGAACTAACTAGAAAACAGACAAGACACACAAAGGCTTAATAAATTTCCTGACTTAGGACAGGCGCAAACCTGCTGCGGCGGGGTTAAACTAGTTTTATTGGGCCCAAACCTTCCCCCTATAGCCAATGTGATAAATAAAAAAACGATCGTAACAACAGTAAAATTCAGTAGGCAACAGGACTGAGTCAACTGTGAAAAATGAAACTGAAAGAACTAAATATACGGACATAAACATGAAATCACAAGAGACTACTAGCAGTTAACTGACATGCCAGCTCCAGAGCCATTACCAACTGACAAATTAAGTTATGTACCCTCAGTATACAGCTTTCATCAAGATCCCTTCCTGTGAGGAGTTTAGCATAATGATTTCATGTATATACCGGAATACATAACCCGTGTCCATGCAATACTGATTTTAGAAATTTAGAATG
>MJUU01019659.1:0-19536 GCA_002080025.1 Modiolus philippinarum
ATACATGCATTAGGGATGGTAAATGAGCACCCTTGCCAAATTTGGTTTTCGTGTTCATGTGCCATGACGAGGTGAACTTTGTAATCGTTGATTACCTATGTTTATTTTGCTTTGTGACGACAGAACGATGTCTTATTTAAAATCCTGAGATCACTTGATTAAGTTGATTCACTTACAATTTGGATGCGATGGAATTTCGGCTGGGTGTCGCCTGTGCGTGCATTGTTCTACCTCTTACAGTTTCTGGTAATGGACTTAAACGCAAAACTTAACCGGACGGACAAGGGTAACACTATATGCCCCTTCCACATTCGTGGGTTGGGCATTACAATGATAAAAGGTCAGTAGGTAGATCTTTGATAGTACTACATAGTTCACTATGTACCGTATATACTCGATTATAAGTCGGAAATTTGGGAGCTAAAATTCATTTCCAGATAAGGGATCCGACTTATAAGAGTAACCAAGAACCAAGGAGGAAAGTCGAGAACGTAAAATGTCCGGTAGACACATTCAATGATGACCAAATACAGTTTGCCGGTATTCAACAATCATCTGGTTCTGTTGACACATTATTTATTACTTTTAATAAAAGAAATGAGCATTTTTTAGTTGTTTTCTTACTAAATTCACGATGTTTTCATTTCAGCATCATGGAGGTACTTTATGTGTATTTACATTTCACTATTTGTGTACTAAGTTGATTTCACTAATTACCGAAAACCGACATTAACTAACACCTTTCTCCTAGGAATGTCATATGGTATCTTATGTGACATTTCCAATACTGTTTATTATTTTTTTAACTTTAATTCCATATAAAAGAAATAATTTATATTTTGATACTAATTTTAGACCGGCTGTAAAAATTGTTAATATTGGAAACACATACTTTTGATCTCATTTCGTTTATCATATCTTTGGGTATTTGGTCGTACGATATCAGTAAACAAACTTCAGTTATTCCCCCTTAATACGATGTCTTGGCTAGAAACATGAATAAGCTGCTTTTAGCACATGTAAAATGCTTCACACGCAGCATTTATCTCATGTGGAAGACATTCTTTTATTCCAATGTATGCCATTTAATAAATTATAGCGATTTCATGTTGAAGTTTTGGTACACAACTTGACAACGATCTCCGACCGACTTATAATCGTGATCAACGCTAAATACAAAGTTTTTCTTCACGAAAAGGCCTTCCGACTTATAATCGAACCGACTTATAATCGAAAATATACGGTAGTTTGACTCTTTGACCTACATTTCATGCTTGAGTGACTCTGGTTAAGTTTTGCATAAAAGTCGATTTCTCAACAACTACATTATTATGAGACAATGATGTTTCATCAAATTAATTGCCTTGATGAGTACTACCCAAATCATTGACAATAAGGTGGCTTTGACCTACATTTTACCCTTCAGTNGAAATTTTTCCGACAATTTTGCCGGACAAACACCGACAAAACCTGTGAATTCCGGGGTGACAAGGGTGAAAATTGTCGGACCAGAGTGATTTTTAACTGAATGCCTCTGTTTGTACTGTATGTTTATTTTGCTTTGTGACGACAGAACGATGTCTTATTTAAAATCCTGAGATCACTTGATTAAGTTGATTCACTTCCAATTTGGATGCGGTGGAATTTCGACTGGGTGTCGCCTGTGCGTGCATTGTTCTACCTCTTACAGTTTCTGGTAATGGACTTAAACGCAAAACTTAACCGGACAGACAAGGGTAACACTATATGCCCCTTCCACATTCGTGGGTTGGGCATTACAATGATAATAGGTCAGTAGGTAGATCTTTGATAGTACTACATAGTTCACTATGTAGTTTGACTCTGACCTACATTTCATGCTTGAGTGACTCTGGTTAAGTTTTGCATTAAAGTCGATTTCTCAACAACTACATTATTATGAGACAATGATGTTTCATCAAATTAATTGCCTTGATGAGTACTACCCAAATCATTGACAATAAGGTGGCTTTGACCTACATTTTATGCTTAGTGACTTTGGTTAAGTTTTGCGTTTGAAGTCCATTTCTTAACAACTACACATTATAGGACAATGATATTTCATCAAGTATATTGCCTTGATGAGTAATAGCCAAATCATTGACAATTAGGTGGCTTTGACATACGTTTTACGCTTCAGTGACTTCAGTCAAGTTTTGAATTTAGGTCCCATTTCTCTACAACTACACATAGGACAATGATATTTAATCAAAGTAATTACCTTGACGATTGCTAACCAAATCATTGACAATTAGATGGCTTTGACCTACATTTTACGCTTCAGTGAATTTGGTTAAGTTTTGCCTTTAGTTTTGCCTTTAAGTCCAATTTTCTCAACAACTACACTTTATAGGACAATGATATTTCATAAAAATCAATTGCCTTGGCAAGTATTGCCCACATCAATGACAATTAAGTGGCTTTGATCTTCATTTTATGATTAGGTTATCCTTTGCATTTAATCTTTTGGTGTGGCATCCGTGTCTTACAGACACATTCTCTAGTTGTCATGCCTTTGATGATAGTCGAAAAAAGCGAGACAAAGGTATGGTGATTCCGGCGGCTGCAGCAGCGTCCACAATTGTTTAATTCTTTTCTTTGGTCTGTTTAACGTCAACCACCTGTGCTAGCCTATTGATATTTGGTATGCAGTTGCATTAACATCAGTACAGCTCAGTTTCAGTGGCATTTTATGTCTATGCCCCTGCAGTCATGCTCCAAGGACTTTGAATGAAATTTTGAATTGTTTTTTCAAATGTTTAACTTTTTTCTTGTGTCTGTTTAGCATCAACCACTCATAGTTGCCCATTGATATTTGGAATGCAGTAACACTAGCATCAGTACAGCTCAGTTTCGGTTTTACAAATGTATGTCTGTGCCCCTGCAGTTATGCTCCACTGACTTCGAAATTTTGAATTGTTTTTATACGACCGCAAAAAAATTTGAGGTCGTATAATGGTATGGTGCTGTCGTTGTCTGTAGACACTTTTGTTTTTGGGCAATAAATTAAGTTCCAGTTGACCAATCCTTATGAAATTTTACCACAGTGTTCCTTGGCACAAAAGAAAGCATGGGATGGGTTTTGGTCATTTTGGCTCCTCCGGTTTTTCAAAAGAGGGGCCAAAAAGGGAAAAATTGGGTGTTTTCACATATTTGACTCTAGAATATTTACTATATATTGGATTTTGATGGGGTTTCTTCACAGTGTGTTCTTTATTAAATTTCCTTTCAGTAGTTTGACAACGGATTTAAAGTGGCATGTACCATTCACGAGTTAAATGGGACACAAAAGGGGATATTTTCAAAAAAAAAAATCATTTTTTAGCTCACCTGGCCAAAGGCCATGTGAGCTTTTGCCATCACTTGGCGTCCGTCGTCCATCCATCCGTTAACTTTTATTCAAAGATCTTCTCCTCTGAAACTACTGGGCCAATACTAACCAAACTTGGCCTGAATCATCACCAGGGTATGCTCTTTCAAGTTTGTGATTTTTATGACCACAGACCAAACAACATGGCTGCTGTTACTAAAAATAGAACATAGGTGTAAATTGCCATTTTTTGCAAATTACTCGAAACCATTGCAGATATCAAAAACCTGACATGGAGTAAAAATGATAAGCATGATGACATCTATCTGCCCTGCAATTTTGAAGAAAATCTGACAACCCACATAGGAGTTATTGCCGCTTTTTCTTTGAATTTTCACAATTTTTTAACGTTTTTAACTTTCATTTCAAAATCTGTTTGAGATAAAGGTTAAATGTGAGTTTCAGAAGTGTGGAGGTTTTCCAGAACTACAATTTCTACACATGTCCAACAGGTTCGCATCTCATCCAAGATGGCCGCCAGCGGGGAAGATAGTTTAACATAGGCCCTATGGGAAATGTATTCAAAGATCTTCTCCTCTGAAACCACTGAGCCAATGGGGACCAAATTTTGTCACAGTAGTCTTTGGATGGTCCCCTTTAAAGTTTGTGATTTTTATGTTCGTACCTCATCCAAGATGGCTGCCAGCGTGGAGCATAGTTTAACATAGGGACCCTATGGGAAATGTTCAGACGTCTTCTCCTCTGAACCCACTGATCCAATTGGAACCAAACTTGGTTATAATAGTCTTAAGATGTTTCCCTTCAAAGTTTACGATTTTTATGTTCATACCTCATTCAAGATGGCCGCCAGCAGGGAACATAGTTTAACATAGGGACTCTATGGGAAATGCATTCAAATGTCTTCTCCTCGGAACCTACTGAGCCAATTGGAACCAAACTTGGTTGCAATTGTCTTTGGGTGATCCCTTCCAAAGTTTGTGATTTTAGTTTGTACCTCGTCCAATAATGAAAATGTAACATCTGGTGAACTGATATATAGTATGAATGGGTGGTCTATTGGTGACAATGAATAAAACCAGTCACCAGGTGAGTGATACAGGCTCATGTGAGCCTCTAGTTTATTTTTAGTCCAATTTTGATGCAGTTTTTTTTTTATGGATCCTTTTTGAAAATAAACATAGAGCTGCACCATCAGATTTTTGTCAACTTGTTTGTTTTCTTAGCTATGAGGGGCCTAAAGGGGGACAAACCTGCAAAATTGCAAGTTTGTCCCCCATTCGGCCCCTCATAGCTAAGAAAACAAACAAGTTGACAAAAATCTGATGGTGCAGCTCTTCAGTTTGTCCCCCATTCGGCCCCTCATAGCTAAGAAAACAAACAAGTTGACAAAAATCAGATGGTGCAGCTCTATGTTTATTGCAATTTTGCAGGTTACCTAAAATTTTTATTTTTCATCGGATTTCAATGGGATTTTTTTCTGTGGATTCCTCTTGATTTAAGCTTTCAGTAGTATGTCAACCAATTTGGCGTAGCTCTTTCTGTTTTTTGGCAAGAAGTCAAAGGGGCCAAAATTGCAATTTTTTTTAAATAAGTGAAATCTTTTATTTTTCATCAGATTTCATTTGATTTTTCTGTTTGTTTTGGAGTCCTCTTGTTGTAAGCTTTTGGTAGTATGCCAAAGATAGCTCTAACCGTTTCTTAGCTATAAGGGGTCAAAGAGGCTGGATTTGCAATTTTCAAAATATGTAAAATCTTTCATTTTTTTGGATTTTAATGGGGCTCCTTTCTTCGTATCCTCGGTATAGTTAAAGTAGCATGATGACCAATTTGACATACCTCTTACAATTTCCGATATCTATAAGCAATTATAAGAGCTAATTTTTATTTTCCTTAGTTGGTGTGTAGCTAATTACTGGGTCAAGCTCTTTATTGTGTCCATCTAATTACTGTATCAAGCTCTTTACTGTGTCCTCATTCATTATGAATTACACTTGTTCAAATTTCACTGATCAACATGCAGCGGTCGTATCATGCTGCGCTCGGCTTAGCCCCTTATTTTCAAATGTTTTAAGTTTTTTCTTGTGTCTGTTTAGCATCGACCACTCATAGTTGCCCATTGATATTTTGTATGCAGTTGCATTAGCATCATTGCAGCTCAGTTTCAGTGGCATATTATGTCTATGCCCCCACAGTCATGCTCCACTGACTCTGAAATTTTGGACTTTTTAGCTCACCTGACCCAAAGGGTCAGTGTGAGCTATTGCAATCACTTGGCGTCCGTCGTCCGTCCATCCATTTTCATCAACTCCTCTGAAACCACTGAAGCAAATTCAACCAAACTTTACAGAAATGATGTATGGAAGGTCCTTTACAAAGATTGCTCATTTTGTACCAATCCAACAAAAACATGACCGCCAGCGCGGAACTTATAATTAACATCGGACCCTATGGGAAAACATCATTTTCATCAACTCCCTTGTAAGCACTGAAGCAAATACAACAAAACTTTACAAGAATGATGTATGGAAGGTCCTTTACAAAGATTGCTCATTTTGTACCAATCCGACAAAAAACAAGGCCGCCAGCCTGGAACTTACATTTAACATTGGACCCTATGGAAAAAATGTCATTGTCATCAACTCCTCTGAAACCACTGAAGCAAATTCAACCAAACTTTACAGGAATGATTAATGGAAGGTCCTTTACAAAGATTGCTCATTTTATACCAATTGGACGAAAAACATGGCCGCCTGTGCAGAACTTATATTTAACATTGGACCCTATGGGAAAACATCATTTTCATCAACTCCTTTGTAAGCACTGAAGCAAATACAACCAAACTTTACAAGAATAATGTATGGAAGGTCCTTTACAAAGATTGCTCATTTTATTCTGATCTGACAAAAAACATGGCCACCAGTGCAAAACTTATATTTAACATTGGACCCTTTGGGAAAAACGTCATTTTCATAAACTCATCTTAAACCACTGAAGCAAATTACAGGAATGACATATGGAAGGTCCTTTACAAAGATTGCTTATTTTATTTCAATGTGACCAAAAAAATGGCCACCATGCAGAACACTGAAACCCTGCTGTTCAGCATTTTGTCAGTTGAGCGACACAGGCTCAGTCTCTGAGCCTCTAGTTATCAATGTTTAAGTTTTTTCTTGTGTCTGTTTAGCATCAACCACTCATAGATGCTCATTGATATTTGGTATGCAGTTGCATTAGCATCACTAAAGGTCAGTTTCAATGGCCTTTTAGGCATATGCCCCTGCAGTCATGCTCCACTGATATTGAAATTTTGCACTGTTTATCAAATGTTTTAAGTTTTTTCTTGTTTCCGTTTAACATCAACCAGTGACAACCACTCATAGTAGCCCATTGATCTTTGGTATGCAGTTGCATTATCATGATTGTGATCAGTTTTGATCAGTGATACATTTGGTATCATGGCTGCTGCTGAAGATCAATGTACAAATTAAGGCGATGCATGGGAAAGGCGAGACATATCCTGTGTCCACAGTTTATTTCTTCAAATTTTAGTATTATCTACATGTACATTAATTCTGCGATCACTAGAGGGTTTCAAAGCTTCAATTTTGTATATTTTTAAACATGTATATGTGAATTTGCATTGTAGACAATTGGTATTAAGAAGAATGAAAAGTTTGTGATAGCCACCACTAACAGAGAAGAGATTAAAGATGATCCATCTTGGGGTAGTTAAACAATTTACATTCATAAGTTTAAATAGCAATAACAAGTACATGTAGTAGTATAACTTGGTATGTTACAAAATGTAGCATACAAATGTATTATTATTCATTACAAGTAGTTCTGGATACTATGAAATTAAACAGTGATTTTGTTGCCCTTTTTAAAAACTGACTGTGCCTTTTTGATTGGGAAAATATAGCATAATTTTCGATAAATAGGGAGATTAACTTAAAAAATTAAATACTTTAAAACCATCCCATGTCACCAGAAATGGTTTTCAGGATTTGATTGGAACTTCAAGGCAATATGCATGTAAAAAAGTATTTATTTACAACAAAGAACAGAACAGTTTAATGATTTGGAAGAATTTAATGTGCGATCTCACTCCTTTTGGGAATTTTATCAACACAATTGGGGAGAAAAAAGGTAGCTGTGGTCACATTTTGGGAACAAGTCCAAGGGGAAACAGCCTTTATATGGTAGTAAAACAAGGCTTACAAAATCCTTGTTAAAATACTGTGGTATACTGCATTCAAGACTACTTGGGGTGCTTACAGCATTCATTGTGAATTAGATATAATTTTATTTGCAGTAATATTCGGTTTTATCAATCTCAGCATAAATTTTAGCTTGCTGCAGAGGTGTTTACATCTTCGATTTCGCCGTAGTTTCTACGGAAATCGGCTGAAAAATACGATCTACGCTTTGTCCCGTTAAAACTACGACGATCCATAATCCTAAAGCAAAAATTAGTTTTTTTATTAAAATCTTGAAAATAGATTTACCATGTGAAGTCTTCAAAGCGCTTGAATGCAATAATCTGATATGTTTGATATAAAGCGTCTGAAAGACTTGCAAACAATGAAAGCATGGCTTCTGCCAAGTGGAAAGGAGATGCAGACGACAATAATTTCTCATACTCAACCAAGGCTGAGAAGAGAAATGAAGCCTGTCAGAGGTTTAAGAGTCCTACAAGGAAAATTTTCCTTCCATATTTGGGACCATCAAAGAATGAGCCAAACCCATTACTTTTGCCACATTGCATTAAAAATGTGTCGTGATAGAGACTTCTCATGTCGACATGGAGGAAAAGATGACTGTCGCAGACGGAGTTAAATAGTTTAAAGCTCAGTCATAAACCTGTCCAGTCATTTGTTTGTTTTTTTTTCAATTTAACTAAATTTAGTCAAAAAGACCTTTAATATAGAAAGTAATTATATGTAATATATACAATATATATATTATATTAAAAAGCACTATATGTAAATGTGTTTTAACATATTGTGTGTTTCAGTTTATTCAAATTTCTTATTTGAAAAATCTGTATAAATTTGGTAGTTGCCAGTAAATCATACTGTTGCAGCAAAACATACATTGGATGGAGGAAGGCACTTAAAAATTGTCATGACCACTCATAGATGCCAAATTGTATTTTTGTTTATTTCCTCATGAATTCTGACTTGAATAATACCACCAACTCATAGCAGCAATTTGAAAATGCCTTCCCCTGGCCCCATGTATGATTTTCTGGAACAGCCCTTATTAAGTTGTAAACAGGGACTGAAATATATAGAAAAGAAAGTAAATGTACTGAGGTACAGTGAATAAGCACCAAGGAAACATAGTCTATTTAAAAAAAAAGAGTAGATATTATTTTTCTTGAAAACTACTGAGAACATAGCAAAACTACTGACAACTTGGTAAAAAACTACTGAGGTCACTGATATGGGGTAAACAGGTCTGTCGCTGGGGCGAATGTCCGGAGCGCTATTGTCATACCCCTGCTTGTGGAATGGAGACCTTAAGAGATGGGATGTTGATATTTAGTATGTGGCTTCCTTGTGAAGAGAACTTTCTTATGGTACCATATTTGTAGACATTTTGACCTTGACTTTGCCCCTAGGGCAATTTTCAAAAAACTTTAACCTTTCCTCTAGAAGGCAGGTTTTTAGTGGTAGGGTGTTCATATTTGGTATGTGACTTCTTATGATGAGAGCCTTCTAATGGTGCCATATTTGTAGACATTTTGTCCTTGACCTTTCCCTGAGGGCAATTTTTGAAAAACTTCAACCTTGCCTCTAGAAGGTAGGCTTTTAGTGGTAGGGTGTTCATATTTGATATGTAACTTCCTTATGATGAGATCTTACTTCTGGTACCATACTTGTAGACATTTTGACCTTGACCTTGCCCTGAGGGCAATTTAAAAAAACACTTTAACCTTGCCCATAGAAGGTAGGCTTTTAGCGATAGGGTGTTCATATCTGGTATGTAACTTCCTTATGATGAGATCTTTCTTCTGGTACCATACTTTTAGACATTTTGACCTTGACCTTGCCCTAAGGGCAATTTTTATTAAACTTTAACCTTGCCTATAGAAGGTAGGCTTTTAGCGGTAGGGTGTTCATATTTGGTATGTTACTTCCTTATGATGAGAGCTTTCTTTTGGTACCATACTTGTAGACATTTTGACCTTGACCTTGCCATGAGGGCAATTTGTAAAAACTTTAACCTTGCCTCTAGAAGGTAGGCCTTAAGTGGTAGGGTGTTTATATTTTGTATGTAACTTCCTTATGGTGAGAGCTTTCTTGTGGTACCATATTTGTAGACATTTTGACCTTGACCTTGCTCGGGGCAATTTTTTAAAAACTTTAACTTTGCTTCTAGAATTTAGTTGCTTAGTGCTAGGGTGTTCATATTTGGTATGTGATGTTCTTTTGATGAGAGCTTTCTAATGGTACCATATTTGTAGACATTTTGACCTTGCCCTGAGGGCAATTTTTTTAAAAACTTGAACTTTGCCTCTAGAATTAAGTTGATTAGTGATAGGGTGTTTATATTTTATATGTGACTTTCTTGTGAAAAAAGCTTTCTATTACTTTTGAATTTATTGTGCATTGAGGTTACTTGAATCCCTGGCGAGCTATGTTGTCTTCTGACAACTCTTGTTATTATTTTAACATACATAGAAAAAAGAAGGGAAATAGGGAATGTGTCAAAGAGACAACGACCCAAAGGGGAGCAACAACAACCCAAAGCCACCATAAAATCTTCAATGAACGGTGAGAAAACCCCACACCCAATGGCAGGTCGGAGTCGGCCTCTGAATAAAGAGTAATCAAATTCAGCGAAATATACATCATCCTAGACTCCTAGACATAAAGTAAATGAACTTAAAAAAGACAAGACACACAAAGGCTTAATAAATTTCCTGACTTAGGACAGGAGCAAACCTGCTGCAGCGGGGTTAAACTAGTTTTATTGGGCTCAAACCTCCCCCCTACAGCCAATGTGATAAATCAGAAAACAATTGTAACAACAGTAAAATTCAGTTGGCATCTGAGTCAATTGTGTAAAATGAAACTGAACGAACTAAATATACTGACATAAACATGAAATCACAAGAGACTACTAGCAGTTAACTGACATGCCAGCTCCAGACCCATTACCAACTGACAAAGTAATACAGCTTCCACCAAGATCCCTTCCTGTGAGGAGTTTAGCATAATGATTTCATGCATATACCGGAATACATAACCCGTGTCCATGCAATACAGATTTTAGAAATTTAGAATGTGTTTAGTTAAAATGCAAAGACCCTATCAAAAAAATTAATGTTAATACCAAAGAAGGCCATACATAATGACTTGACAACAATACCGTAATTAAAACCCTTATGAATTAGACGATTTAAAGGTTTTATAAGTTTGTTAGGCGAGTTTAAGTATTTTTTACATTAAAACATTACAGTAAAATAAGGGATGTGAAATACCAGCCTTGATTAGATGTTTACAGGTTGCATTGTATTTATGAACTGGTGATAAAATTTAGTAAAGGTTTTAACTAGTTTGTGATAATGAAAACCCTGATGTAAAAGTTTCTCAGTTATGAAAAGATTCCGTTCATTAAAATCGCAAACGTTATTACATACTCCAGCAAATCTAACAGGTTGAGATATGTAAACACCATATGATTGCGCTAAGAGAACATCGCCATCCAGGAATAGATAATTAACTATGGGAAAAGAAAAATTGTCCCTTTTATCGTAAATTTTAGTATCTAATTTATCTAATCATGCATGCATGATCAGAGAGTAAGTAGAAACAAAAGTACCTACCAGTGATACGTTGAAAATTAAAAAGAAAATATCATGTTTGAACGAAAATTACTCTACAAAATCTCCATTCTAAATGCTGTCATAACCTACGGGGTCTGTTAGTTTGGTACACCTCTAAACGATAGGGTCTGTAAATTGTGTAGACCTCTAATTATAGGGTCTTAAGTTTTATGGATCCCTAACTATGGGTTTTGTAAGCTTTATGGATCCCTAACTATGGGTTATTTAAGTTTTATGGACAAAGATACAAATATGAATGGCATCGCTGCATTTCATGATGTACTGATATTAAAAACAAAAACGATTTTTTTTTTCCAGATATTATCGACAAGGGTGATACACTGTATGTATTGAAAAGCATTAATCAAGAGTTGTGTGCCCCTGCCAAAGAAAGGGTCAACTTCCTGCCTCACTATGACACAATTGTTAAAGGTGGAATGTATGAATACTATGCTTCTGAAGGACAGAATCCATTGTGTAAGTTTAAGCATGAAGAAAAAATTCAATGAAACCTGTGTTAACCAAAACTCTTTTGGATTGAAGATTTTTTTTTTTGGATTTAGACAGGTTGAAAATATGTAGAAAATGACATCATGTTTGATTTAGTTTGATTACGGTTTAGACAGGTTTCTTTGTACCTCAGTATGTAATGGAATAAAATCTAGTGCTTTGGAATGTACCATAGCATTACACAGACATGTTCTGTGCCAAAAATTTTCTGTCAAGCATGTTGCTATACAATACATATTTGTAAATCTTATATTAAATCACTGGACAGCAAGAAACAGAAAGTAAAAATGTTCAAAGAATGTAATAATACACACCAATTTATTGGTTTTAAGATATTTTAGGATATAAATACACACAGACTCACATACATAGGAAAAATGAAAGGATATGGAGTGAATGTACATTTGACAAAAACGCACATGATACATGGAGAACTCCAGTTTATCAAGGACAGGGCTTTTATTCCTATTTAAATGATTACAATAGATATGGTGTCACTCGTTAATATAGCAATACTGACCTTGTGTTGTTGTTTATGCCATGAAAAATATGAACTGTGCTCTGTACCTTTTATGTAAGTCTAAAGATACAGTCTTGAGTCAAAAGTATTCAGAATGTTGAAATTTCCCAGTGCATTTCATATTAAACAGTCTTCACCAAGATGTAGACAGGAATAAAAGCCCTGGCCTTGATAAAGAGGAGTTTTCTATTTATAGTGTGTGTTTTTGTCACATGTACATTGAGGGTTGGCAAAAAAGCAGGAAATACTCGTATTTCCCAGGACGGTGGGAAATACTGGGATTTCCCGGGAAATACTGGTTATTCCCGGACAATACTGGGAAATTTACTGTCAAATGATATAACTTCAAAACATTGTACTTTAAAGTGCAACAAATAGATCAGATATGTCTTAATGGATGTATACATAGGGAATTTCATTTTCCCCCACTACCATATGACTATTCCAAAGAAGTAAAGCAATAAAAGTCTTTCGATTTTCAGTATTAAACATCACCTCCATTCAATGGTAATCATTGTAATACCTTGAAATGCATTTGCTTTGTATTAATGTTTTTATAAGCAATAATAAAATTCATTAAGGTACGAGTATTTGTCATAAATATTTCATTTAACAACTAAAATTTGTGTCAAATGTCAGAGTGCTAATTACTAAAACAACATAAATTTCAATGATGGGCTTGGGTATGTTTAATTTTTCAATACATCAAATTGATTCATAAAGGAATGTTTTCATTACTACCTAGATTTTAAAATAATATGAAAAATACACCTGTTTTTTAATTAAAAATTAATTAAATGTTTTTAAAGGATATATAAATTAAAAAAAATAGAATTAAACAAATAGTTCAGAGTATTTTTGTGTCAAAAGGACATGATTTGAGTCATTTTTTTCATATTTCCCAGTATTTCCCACTTTTTGAATATAAGCAGTATTTCCCAGGACGGTAATTACCAATGGGAATTTCCGCCACTGGTATTTCCCAGCCAACCCTGTGTACATTCACTCCATATCCTTTCATTTTTTAGCTCACCTGACCCAAAGGGTCAGTGTGAGCTATTGCCATCACTTTGCGTCCGTCCATCTGTCCGTCCGTCCGTTAACTTCTCACATTTTCATCTTCTCCTCTCAAACTACTATAGCAAATTCAACCAAACTTTACAGGAATGATGTATGGAAGATCCTTTACAGAGATTGCTCATTTCAATCTGATCCGATAAAAAACATTGCCACCAGCACAGAACTTAGGTTTAACATTGATCCTGTGGGAAAAATCACATTTTCATCTTCTCATCTGAAACCACTGATGCAAATTCAACCAGACTTTACAGGTATGATGAACTTGAGGACCTTAACAAAGATTGCTCATTTTGATTCAATCCAACAAAAAACATGGCAGCCAAGGCGGAACTAAGGTTTAACATTAGACCCTAGGTTCATCTTCTCCTCTGAAACCCTGAAGCAAATTAAATCAAACTTTACAGGAATGATCAGCAAAAGGTCTTTAAAAAAGATAGCTCATTTTTTTCTGATCTGATAAAAAACATTGCCTCCAGCAGAGAACATAGTTTAACATTGGACACTATGGAGAAATATTTTCGTCTTCTCCTCTGAAACCACTGAAGCAAATTCAACCAAACTTTAGAGGCATCACAGCCAAAGGACCTTAACAAAGATTGCTTATTTTGTTCCGATCTGACAAAAAATATGGCCACCAGCTCGAATTTGGTTTTAACATTGGACACCATGGAAAAATCACATTTTCATCATCTCCTCTGAAATAGCTGAAGCAAATTTAACCAAACTTAAGGATGTATTCTCCTGAGGTTTCAGTCTCGTTGAAATCACGTTTATGAATAATTCTTAAAACTTGCCTTATGAGAAACATTTTTTTAGTGATTTATAAAATATAATGACCCTCCCAAATAGTATAAAAAAATTAGGTACCTATGACCAGTAGTTTTCGAGAAATGGAAAATTTTAATTTTTGACCAAATTTGACTGTTGATCTCGATAGGAATTTAGCCACTTTTTGTGTAGTGGTAATCAAATTTAATTTTCAAGAAAAGTACTCATGTCATTCATATGATTTCTTTTCAAAGTTCTTAAAGATATAATTGTCCAATTATTTAAACAAAAACTTGTGAGTTTTGAATGTTTAGTTGAAGGGAATTTTGAAAAATCTAGATTTTTACAGTTTTTACGAAGTCTTGAATTTGACCAAAAAAAGTCACATTTTGTTACAAAACTTTCTTATATCAACATGGACGTATGCTTTTCATTGATGATACTTGAAACTTTGAGAGAAAACTTGATGCTAGAAATTGATATTTTAACCAAAAATGCCCCCAAAATGGGCCAAAATTGATGAAATCTGCACAAAATTGCCAAATTAGGGTTTTCAAATGGCTATAGCACAAAAAAATGCACACGGACATATGGTTTTCTTTTCAAAAATGATTTTTTCATGGTCTTTGCATTATAAAAATAAAGGTTTCAGGAAAAACTTGATGCAGGAAAATTTTGACCCCTCAGGAGAATACATCCTTTACAGGAATGATGTGCGGAAAGTGCTTTACAAAAATTGCTCATTTCATTTTGGTTTGACAAAAAACATGACGGCCAACACGGAACATAGTTTAACATTGGAGCCTCTGAGAAAATTGTCCTTTTTAATCATGATCTCTGAAAATATTCAAGCAAATTTAACTAAACTGTGTTGGAATGATGTATAGAAGGTCCTTTGCAAAGATTACTCATTTCAATAGGATCAGTCAAAAACAGGGGTGCCAATAGAGAACATAGCTTAACATTAGACCCCATGGGTAAAAAGCATTATTTTTGGTCATACATGGCATAGAAGCACTTTGTCATGGTGAGCGATACATGCTCAGTCTCTGGGCATCTAGTTTTTCTATTCATTTGAAAAATTCTGTAGAGCTTATTTTCTGTCCAATTTTCATAAAAATTGTACCATTAAAAAGAGCTTGACATTCAGTTTCTTCCTATAATTTTCATATAATTTTTGATGTTGTAGTTTTCTTATTGTTACGATATAAACACAAGTATAAAATTTCGACGTCACAATTTGCTTGATAATAAAAGCAAATTATGAAGTCAAAAATTTTGAAATTGTATTTTTAAAACATGACAATGAGCAAACCTCAACATAAAAAATTATATGAAAATTATACGAAGAAACTGAATGTCAAACTCTTTAAATGGTACAATTTTTGCGAAAAAAAGCTCTACAGAATTTCAAATGAAGACATTTATAATATGAAATGTATTGGAAAATTTCAAAATTCCCAATACTTTTGAGCCAAGACTGTATACTGTAATGCATGTCTGATACTAAGGAACTTTACAGCTACAGCACTCTGGGGAAACAGTTGAAAATATAGTTAAAAGGATTTGCTACTGCACTTGGGTTATAGCACAAATGATTGTGGCAAAAGTTGCACCCTGAGGTCATTTCGCAGCGATTAACTAAAACAACCTTTTCTATGGCTGGGATTTTATACCCCCGCTCCGAAGGAGAGGGGGGTATACTGTTTTACCCTTGTCTGTCTGTCTGTCCGTCCGTCCGTCTGTCCGTCCGTCCGTCCGTCCGTCCGTCCGGAACATCTTTTGTCAAGGATTTCTCAGCTTGTGTATGTAGTAATGATTTGATATTTGGTCTGAAGCTTAAGTATGATGAGTTGTACCGTGTCTCCCCTTTTCAAGTCTGTCACTGATTTACTTCCTGTTTGACGAAAACTTTGATTTTTTCCGTTATAGCCATATATTGAAAATTTTCGTCAAGCATTTCTCAGCTTGTGTATGTAGTAATGATTTGATATTTGGTCTGAAGCTTAAGTATGATGAGTTGTACCGTGTCTCCCCTTTTCAAGTCTGTCACTCATCTACTTCCTGTTTGACTTCATCAATTTTTTCCCATTATACCAATATATTGAAAATTTTTGGTCCATACTTGTTTGTGTCCACACTTGAACTGTGTCTACACCTGCATTGTATCCGCACACACTTAAATTTGCACTTTCCATATTGATTCAGTGTTCAATGAGCGGGGGTATAACTGGCTGCCATTCGGCGACAGCTCTTGTTCCACCTACATGTATTTGTTCACTGTAGCTAAGATTCTGCCCATTCTGTCATTATATATGTATGTTTTTTAATTTGATACTTCTGCTTTGAATCAAGTCATACATTGGTTGATGAAATATCTGAATCGAATCCTGTGTTCTGTACAGCAGATCCATAGAAATATTGTATGGGCTGTTCCAGAAATAAACGTAAAGGGTCTCCAACGACAATACTCTGTATTAAAGCGATTTATTTTCCAGTGTAGGTTTCTGATATACTCTACAACCAATTGAACTTTTAATAAAGCTTTTTAAAACCCACACCCCCATTACAATTATTTCTTGAGTAGCCTTTAAATTAAAATGTGGATCTACACTTAAAATAATTTACATTGTGCTATATTCTAATGCTGGCAACTCATTTAATATTGAATTTGAAAGTTTTCATATTGTGTAGTAAGTGAGTAAATTTTAATGATATTAAGACCAAACCATGATCTATCATCAATGAACATATGTACGTAACAAAAGAACAAGAATGTACATAAATATACATGTATTGTCACATCTGAGGAAGATCAACAGAGTTGTCTATTTTTGGTCATAATGCGTTGACAATAAGAGTTATCTATCTTTAATGATACATCATGTGATGATTTTTGTCTCGCCTGCGACGAATGTCGTGAAAGCGAGACATAGCGAGCATAGATTCCGTCGGCGTCGGTGTCGATAACATTTGGTTAACCCAAATGTTAAACTTTTTTCGAACTTCAAAAACTTTCTCAAATCATATGCAATGTCAATGAAATTTTGACATAATGTTCAGTACAACCTTATTATTGTTTCCCAAGTTTATTTTTTGAAAAAAATTATTCCAATTTTTCCGTATTTTTCCATTAGTTGGACTTAGTTTTTTTCCATGAAATTTTTTTGTTTGCACCATATCTCAGCAACTACATGCCATAGACTGATGATTATTGGTAAGTGGTTACATCTTTAGTAGTGACCAACATCCATACCAGAATTATGTCACCTTGACCTATATTTTCCGCTTCAATGAATTTAGCTAAATTTTCTATTTAGGTCCATATTTCAACAATTTTTAAACAAAATTGTGAATATAGACTTTAGTTTTGATGTAGAATTGTTGCATATAGGGTGTATTTTTTTCGTCTGTCCAGAACATGTCTGGAACGTCCTCTGTGCCACTGGTCAATAAAGTGAAAAAAGAACAGTCAGCACAACAAATATGATGGACAGTTTCATAATTGGAATGTTGTTTTTAAACCGATCCGTGATCACTGAAATTACTAATTATTATCTAAGAAAATAAATAATCTTAAGGTGTATGTAATTATTCCATGCCAAGGGAAACAAAAAAGCCTGAAAATTAGCATGAATATTTCAAAAATGACCTCCTTTTACTGCCTCCTACAAATATCAAGGTGTTTGATCAGATTTCAGAAATTTAAAGAAAGAAATAATTTTAAAAGTTAATAAAATTTTGCCTTTGATTGTGACTATATTCTCTGACCTTTTTAGTTAAGTTTATGGAGATATCAAAAATCTTATTTCCGAATCCAAATATGAAATATTGGTAAAAAAAAATATTTTTACCATTTAAGAATGTTGTTGATGTTCACATAAGTTTTAAAATGTGACTTTTTAGTTCTCCTTTTCTGTCCAAACTTTATTTTAAATTAATGGACATTAATCATGTTCTGGTTCGCAAAACAAAAATGTAATCTCAAAAGATCTGAACAAACGACGCCATATTGGATTCTGTCTGCACTACCTAAAAAGATGGTGCACACAGCACAGTGTTCTGGTACACTTTATTGACCAGAACATGTCCAGAACGTCCTGGACAGACATAAAAAATACACCCATAGTCCATAGATGCACAATAAGCTTTTAGAATTTTATTCTGGTTCCAACTTTGGTAAATTTCCTGAAAATGTCAAAGACTAACAATTTTTGAAATTTTTGCATACAATCAAATATCTTGTTCATTTCTTCATACAAGACATAATTCTGAAAACTTAAGAATGAAAAAATATGTTTCCAATTTTGGTTATTTTCCTGAAACTCTCAAAGACAAGCAATTTTTGGGAATTCTTGTTTGCAACCATGTGTTCTGATGAATTTTAGTCAAAAACAGTATTTTCATTGGTTATATTTCATAAATTTTGTATTCCAATTTTGGTAAAATTCCTGAAACTGTCAAAGACCAGTAGTTTCTTGGAATTCTACTTAGCCAGTACATCTGAATAAAGATGAAATTAAAGTGATAGTGGAGTGAGCAGGCGAGACACTAGGTTCAGCAGAACCTTTACAAATTATTTGTGATCAAACCCAAATTCTCTGTGCTCTTACATAGTACCCATAAGGTAAAAAACAACAGAATTGTATTACAGAGGTTTAATTATTGGATGCCTTCTAAATAAAGATGAGCTTTACACTCATCTGTTAACAAAAAAAACCTCTTGAAAACTTATCTTTTTTTATCTGATTTCAGCTTATGCCTTTGCAGAATTGATAGATAATGCTTTATCTGCTACTTCAAACAATGATGGCCCAAGAAATATTGAGTTGAGATTGGTAAGGTTTTTATAAGCTGCTGAAAGTAGTGGCGAGGTATTATGTGATACCCTCAATCGTCACTGAGTTGTGTGTCTGTCTGTCTGTCGTCCCACAAGGTTTCTGACTGATAACTTGTGAAGGAAATAACATAAGGTCATCAAACGTAGAATGCAAGTTAATTACCACAATACTCAGGCCAAGTTTGATTTGCGGTTTGGAGGTCCAAGGGGTTCTGGAGTTCCCCCCTTGAAACTCCAATATTTTGTGAAACGTGCGTGGTATCATGTTATGGTCCATTACAATATTTTTATTGCAAAGAAAAACATGAAAAACTGAAAATGATACACTACAACTTGTTTTAACAAGTGCAAGGTTGACAGTGGTCATGATGATAAAGGAAAACTTGCTTTTCTCTAATTTCAATCCTGTTTTTAGTTCGCCTCAACGAAGTTGAGGGGGACTATTGGAGTACCCCCGGCGTCCGCGTCCGCATTTAGGTATATATCTTGGTATCTATGAAGGGTAGGGTCATCAAACTGTGTGTACAGATGCATCTTGGGCTAACTCACAGCCTCCAGGAAAATGAGGTCTCTTTGACCTATATTTTCCGCTTGGCTGGCTTTCATTTGATTTTAGGTCCGAGTTGATATCT
>MJUU01019659.1:22394-34648 GCA_002080025.1 Modiolus philippinarum
TTTGCTTAAGTCTGTTTCTCAATAACTACAAGCCATAGGTCAATGATATTTGGTATATAGCTTGGTTTTGGTTAGTACATGTCAGTCTGCCATATGGCTTTTGACCTTGACCTCAATTTCATGGTCTAGTGAACAAAGTTGAGTGTTTCTGATTAGAATAGTTTCTTAATTACTGTAAGTGGAATGGTAATAATATTTGGCTTGTAGGTTGCTCTTGAGTAGTGCATGACTGTTTTAGCGACAAGCAGGGACGGGCGAGACATCTATTAGGGTCCACTCTTGTTGTAATAAATGATTTCAATCAAATGTCTTTAATTGTGAAAATCTAAGTATCATAAAGTATTATCACAGTTATAAAATAAATATCTGTTAAAGTTGAAATCTAGTACCAATTCCAACCATTTGTTAAACTTGTCCTTTGCCTTTGTAATCACTCTTTGCGTTCATCCAACATTTATCAATTTTTTACAGCACTTTGATGAGAAGAATCCAAAAGATAACTGTATATTTGTGATAGATAATGGAAAGGGTATGACACCGCGACAGCTGAATAACTGGGCAATCTACAGACTTTCCAAATTTATACGTAAAGATAAAAGAGACAAAGTGTAAGTTAACCCCACAAATTACTATCAGTTTAGGATATTTTGTTTGATGTAAGGCCATACAAAATTAATTAATTGGTTCTCAGGCAATTTTTCATTTAAAATGATGAGGGAGGGAGGTGATTTTTTTTTATCTTTTTATTTGCCAAAATATAGATGAGGCAGCTTTTTACATTGTAAAAAACACCAAAAATGTAGTGAGGGAGGTGATTTTTTGTTTTTATTTTATTGAAATGGCAAAAAATAGGGTCAATGAGGGGCTTTTTTCAAGCCTCAAACTAGATGAGGGAGGGCCTGTGAACCAATAAATTATTTTTTTATGGCCTAATTTTTTTCTGAATCTTTGAAAGTTTTGTGCAAGTTACAAATTTTGTTGAATTCTGACATTTTGTTGGATACCTAAAGATATTCCATACCACTAATTTTCCATAATATCCAGTGTGATATATATATACTATTAGTAATTTGTTTTGCGAGTATGGAATTCTCTGCTTGTATTGCATCGAGTGTGTCAGCACGAGATGCAATACAAGCTGTGAAGTCCATCCGAGCAAAACAAATTACTAATAGTATTTTTATCGATAATTCTTTTATTGAAAAATACCAAATGTATGTTTCCCCTTTCAATGAAATATTTTTTGTAGTTAAACATATAATTTTTAGTAAAATACAGCGTTTCTTTGTTGGAATTATTTTTTTCACGAAACGTCACACGACGTCGTATTAATACGCTGTTGCTAAAATTTGATTGAGATTGACGATAAAATGTTTGTATCAGCGAAGTGAAGTGATAATAGAAATATCGTTGCTCTGGAACAATTGAAAATCGAACAAATTAGCAATAATTCATAATACTAATTTCTGTTGAATTTAAGGAAAGTGTTTATTTGATGATGATTTTATTTTTACAAATTTTTGATTAGTTAGGTATCAATGTTAATGAATTTAAAGTATTTTGTTAAATATCAGTGTTTATGGATTTACAGTATTTTCTTAGATATTTACTCTGAGAAGCTCATCGGTCACGAGGAGAAGACAACTCTTAAGTTGTATAACTTGTGTCTCATCCTGTTGTTATTCTATCGAACAATAAAATATTTTTAAAGTAGTCATTATTAGTTTTGAACTCGTCATGTTTTGTTTTTTAGGAGTTTTATAGAAACAGATGATGACGATTCCAATAGTTCATTTATCCAACCCAATGTACCCCTATCATTAAACAGTGATATATCATACTTCGGTGTTGGTGGAAAACAAGCAGTCTTCTTCATAGGATCTTCTACAAGGGTAAGTGAAAGGACATAAATTACAGTTGAACCTGCCTAAATGAAACCATTTTCAGAGTCTTTGATTTATCAAGATGATTAATAAAGAAATGGGGGCTTTTCAGCATAATTGGTGAAGACTGGTTTCCAGCATGATTAGTGAAGACTGGTTTCTTGTTCAGTCAGAGTTAAGTTTGACAGCTTTCAACATTTTTACATCTGCCTTATAGATTTGAGTTTTTTACACAACCAACTTTTCCAGCATATTGTTTTCTCGAGGTGAATTTTGGCAACAGGGATGATTTTAGCTCTTTTCAAATGGGTCCCCCATCCAACAAATTGGGAATTTTGCATCGCGACAACTTAAATTGGGAAAAATGAAAATATATCAAATACTGGAACATACATTTGTATAAACCAAGAATATGTGTAAGTACACACAACTACAGTTTGAAGAATGGAAAGTATCATCACACCAAAGCCATTTAAACATTTATACATTTTTTTTCAACCATTAAGACTATATTTTATATAGTTTTTCAAATTACACCAGATTTGAATTTTATCAAGCTGATCATCAGCGAAAGAAGTACTGCTCTTTTCCTATATGAAAGTAATCCCTTTTGGGATTCGAAGCCAGAGATGTTTTTTGATATTGCCTGCAAAAAACATCTCTGGCTTGAATCCCAAAAGGGATTAATATGAAAGCAAATCAACATTCTGTCAGAAATTCTGTGCTTGTCTGCAAATAGAGATGACTTACACATTTCTATATTATCACCAAAATCAAACCCTTTATACCCTATGATATATATACCTCATTCCATGAAATGACTATGCATTCATTCATTACTCATACATGATACAGCAAGTCATTTCCACATTTGTTTTAACTAGTCGAAATGAAAGCACCCCCATATGAAGTGCAGTTCCAAATTCTCAACCAGTTTCAGAAACTCTGATTTCAAGTCATAACTATTCAATATTTATTTCAATGCAAACAGTTTCTTTGGCAATGAGAGCATCTGCACGTTACCACGTATTTCAAAAGTCATGGATGAAAGTATCGAATTTTAGACATGACAATGTGCGATAACAACACGATTTCAATTCACATAACGCATTCTTACTTTCAAGATGTTCCCTTATGGACATTTGCAATCTCAGACATTTTGTTCATCTTCAGGGTGGTCGTAAATAGCGGAAATTGCATTATTTAGTTACTTCTGGANAAGATTCACCGGAGACGGAAATGAAAAAAATCCGGATTTTGTAGACATCGTTGCCGCGATTGGGAATTTTCTTGTTTGGGGAATGGGGCTGCCAAGAGGGGAATGGGGCCGCCGGGCGGCCCTAAATTATATAGTAGCGTCATCCCCGGGCAAAGTAACATAACAAGAATACAAGCAGTTTGGTAATTTTAATCTGGCGATTGGGAATTTTCTTGTTTGGGGAATGGGGCCGCCAAGAGGGGAATGGGGCTGCCGGGCGGCCCTAAATTATATAGTAGCGTCATCCCTGGGCAAAGTAACATAACAAGAATACAAGCAGTTTGGTGATTTTAATCTGGCTTTTAAATATAATGAAGTTAGTGGTGTCTATAGGTTTTATCACATGGTATTGTTCATGGTTGTACAAGAAAATGGCAACACATTTATCACAGTTTAAAAGGGTTGGTTTTATGCAACTGATTCAGAAGTTCTTATGTTGGAAATGTGTCAGTTTATATAACAAGTGTGGACCCAAATTGATGTCTCGCCTGTTCCTACTTGGTCGCAAAATTGATATGAAAACTCAAACTACCTACATGTAAATCAGAAAACAACATGTTCGCTAGACTGTGAAATTAGATTAACTGACAAAAGCAATATAGCAGACCGTCAGGTATTGCCCAAAACCAATATGCCAAATATCAGTGACCTACCACTGATAGATACTGAGAAACCAAACATGTTCACTAGACCGTGAAAAGGGGGTCAAGGGCTAAAACAAATTACTAGGCAGTCATCTTCCATCTAAGACAAACCCACATACCAAATATTATTGATCTTACATTAATAGATGCTAAGAAACTCGACAAGTTCACTGGACCATGAAATTGAGGTCACAGACAACGGCCATATAGCAGTATGTCATAATACCCAAGACCAAATCATAAAAACTAAACATGCTCACTAGACCGTGAAATTGAGGTCAAGGACAAAAGTCATATGACATACTGTCATGTACCACCTAAGACCAACCTACATACCATATATCATTAACCTGAAACTTATAGTTACTGAGAAACTAAACTAAGCACAAAAACTTAACATGTTCATTGGACCGTGAAATTGAGGTCACGGACAACAGCCATATCGCAGACTGTTATGTACTTCTCAAGACCACCCTATATTCCAAATATCATTGACCTACCACTTATAGTTACTGAGAAAATGATCTAATCACAAAAACTAAACATGCTCACTAGACCGTGAAATTGAGGTCAAGGACAAAAACCATATGACAGACTGTCATGTACCACCTAAGACCAACCTACATACCATATATCATTAACCTAAAACTTATAGTTACTGAGAAACTAAACTAAGCACAAAGACTTACAATGTTCACTGGACCTTGAAATTGAGGTCACAGACAAAAGCCATATAGCAGACTGTCACGAACTACTCAAGACCAACCTATATACCAAATATCATTGACCTACCATTCATAGTTACTGAGAAAGTGACCTAATTACAAAAACTTAACATGAAAGATTACGCCGCGGCCGCAGCTGCCGCCATGTACGCATATGTCTCGCTTTCCATGACTTTCGTCGCCGGCGAGACAAAAAGTGAAGAAAAAAATGTTGAAATTAAAAAAAAAAAGTTGTTTAATAATATGTCAACCAGGCAGTCAAAATCTAGGAAATTAATAAAACAAGCAGCAAGCAGAATGATTTTTTGATTAATTTGTAATACTGTTCATTGTATTATTATTTCTTGATTTTAGATGATATCAAAACCACGAGATTCTAAAGATGTTCACGAGTTAACTATATCTAAAGAAGAATTCCAACAGAAAGAGATCAATCAGGAAGCTATATATAATGGATTTATCCACAATAGAAAGGTTAGTAATAAACTATTCAGCAAAACAAGGAATGTTTTGTCACAATTTACAAATGTATATCATAAATAACAATATAAGAACCTTTAGGTAGTCTATGTCACAGTACAGTTTGTTCAATATTCATCAAACTGGGGGATAACCATGTAATATGTGCTTGCATTGAAAAACCAAAGTCCGGTTGCTGCCTTGTAAATGTGATCCATGGATTTTTCTAGCACTTGCCAGACTTGTAAAAGGTGTCTTTGCAATGAAAATTATTTTTACAAAAGTCTGACAATTATGCATTTACCTCAAACTCCTAAAAATACCTTGATAAACCCCTGTGACCACATGTTTGATATGCATGCACATCAAATTACAAAACTGAATTGTTTGACATGCATGCACAATACATTTTACATGTAAAACCAACATACTATTCGGAGATCAGTTTTTGGCAGGAAATGTTTTTCATTTATAAATTTGTCAGACATTCTGAATGACATGTCAAAACTTAAATATCAGATTATTTCTTATATTGAAGTAAAAATATAAACAAAAAGTAGGTAATGTAACATATTGTTGATTGATTGAATAGTGAAGTTTTTGTCCAGTGAGAAATTTTCCGCTTTATATGGACAAGAACAATTTATCAAATAGAAAAAAAGGAAAAGAAGCAAAGGTAGGAGGGACAACTAGGGAAAGAGTATTGGTTTCTACTGGAAAAGGGAGAAATGGATAGCGGGCAGGAAATTTAGCAGTGACCTGAGAAAAAAAATCTTCATACTCCATGGAGTGTTGCATTTCTCCACACAGTTGGTCAACAATTACTCACACAAGGCTTTCCATATTACGACATGAATACACAGCATAGACAAGATTTCCTATGTCTTGCATCTTAGGGCAGCCGGTCAGCTCAATAGATTGAACACCCGAAGGTAGATTTCAGTTGCTTTGAGAAAATACATGTATTATGTATCATCGGTAAATCTTATCAGTTTAATTGGATAATAGCTGTTTTATGTTACAGCCAGGAGATACAAGTCATGTACCTGCAGATGAAGACATATTGAAGGCTGTGATAGCTGAAGAGAAAAAGAAGAACAGTTTTACTGTTGTACAGATAAAGAATATCAACCCTGATCATTTACATTATTTAAAGTCCAGGATCACAGATTGGACAAGACAATTAGCGTAAGATTTAATTAAGGGCAATTCTTAACAAAAAATTCCTCATACAATGTTTTGAAAAACTAAGGGCATTAAGTTTCATGTTTTATCAATTACAGGGAAAATATGCTGTAAATTTTAAAGAACGATAAAAAAGAGAAAATAATTGAAAAACAAATTAATGCGAGCTGAAAATGAGATTCTGAGGGTGCCAATCTATGATATTTATTTATTTTATGCCTAATATTGCATGATCATATGGCCGTTTTAAAAAAATGAATTGTATATCAAGGTCTGCCAAAAGGTAGCGACATCAAACTTTTTTTGTGGAAAATTTCAACATTTTTTTTTTATTAAAAGTAACTAGAAACTCAAAGTCTTACCAAAAACTGAAGTGTCTATTTAGATATCTTTGGATTGAAGCTCAGATGTATACATAGTAACATAACATTAAATTTGGTGACATCCAAGAAATCATGAAAAAAAATAAAAAAAGGCCCACCTGCACCAAATTTCAAATAAAAAGGCTGGAGACAAACAATTTATTTTGAATGGCCTAATAGGAAACTGAATAAATACTAATTACCTGTAATTAAATTTCAATTTCTACCCTTCGACATACATTTTCAATAATGGAAAAGCTTTAAGGAATTTAGTAAAAAATCTAAGCAGTTGCATGTTTTTACTGCAAAATGATGAGTATATGAATATATGTGCTTATTGTTTGACAGACATATTTATCATTACTACATCCATGGACCACAGGGAAATATTGATGAAACTTCAGTAAAGAACAACAGAGCACCAAGTCCATTCAAAAATATTGATATAGAGGTCAGTAAAAGCTTCAGAGTCTATAGTGAATATATGTCAAACTTATAAGATTTACAATCTATTTTTGTCTGTTTTTATATTATAAACTGCTCTTGAATTTTCTGTATACAATCTTTTCTTAAAATGACCAAAAGTATTGTATTACTGAACAATTCAAATCTTCTTACACACAAAGACTATTGTCTTGCTTGTGACAAAAAGTTGTGGAAGGGAGACTTGTGAAAGGTATCTCCTTTCATGGCAGTGATGATGTAAAAATAAGGAAACAATTGGGAATAATGATGCTATGATTACTTGTTGGACCATAATATATTGACATGCAGATGCATTAGTATGGGTGCTACTAAAATTAGAGTAATGTCTGGTCCAAGCTCCTTGGTTATGCATGAACAATCTCATAGAGTTTTTGCAAGCCTTTAGTACAGCGGAAACAAGAACCATTTTCTTTTATTGTGAAATTCATACTTGGGTATCTGAATTTTTCGTTTGATAGCTAAATGTTGATTACTAGTATGATGGATAATTTAATCAAAAAAGGTGTCTGGTTATTTGAAATGGATTATTATTTCTTTCGCAGTGTTTCCTAGCATTAATGTAAGGGCTATTCCAGAAAAATCTACCACCCAGGGGTGGAATGCCAGTTTTATTTTGTTTACTTGGATTTGGGTGGCAGCTTTATGTGAGAACCATTGACTAATGGGAGACATCATATTTTTTCTGTTGGTGGTGGGGTCTTAAATATATTGCGTTCCCCCCTTGGGTGGTAGATTTAAATGGAATAGCCCTAAGATACTAGACAAAAATATTAACAAATATGATATATTTCTTATAGGTGAAGCTGTTTATGCCAAAACAACAAGTACCCACAGTTATTAACCTACGTGACATTCATGATGATATGCAGACCTTGTATGTTAGATCTGGTGCCAGCAGCTTTGATTTCAAGGCTACAGTAGAAGGATCTGGTGTGGTGGAAGGAATTATCAGATACCATCCATTTTTGTATGACAGAGAAACATTTCCATCAGATTTTAATGATCCAAGAAGTATGATCTGCAGTATATTTTACTCTCCTTTGTATGAAAAGAACATTTAAATCCTTAAAAATGAAAGATACTTGTACAATGCATGTATCAGTCCCCAATATGTGACAAAATAATAGTTTCGTATACCCCTCCACCCCTCTTAGAAGGAGGAGAGGGTATATTGTCTAATCTTCGTCCTTCATTCCGTAATTCCCTCATTCCACTGTCCGTCCATCAGTTCTTCACAACTTTCGTCAAGCTTTTCAATGGTAAATGATACAGACTTGTAATTTTGTCATAAGCAATTGTATAGTCATGCCATATTGTAGGATGCATTTACAGATTAAATTTACTTACCAACTTTTAAGTCATTTTGTGCTACATTGTTACATGTAGATGCATTTTCAAACCTGTGCAGATCACTAAAAGCTGAAGTTGAGAGTGGGGGTATTTCTACTGAGCAGGGGCTTACAGATCCCTTGTTTTATCAGAGCATATCATAGATTGGGTAAAAATATTGTAATTTTGTCAGAAGCAATTGTATAGTCATGCCATATTGTAGGATGCATTTACAGATAAAATTTACTTACCAACTTTTAAGTCATTTTGTGCTACATTGTTACATGTAGATGCATTTTCAAATATGTGCAGATCACTAAAAACTGAAGTTGAGAGGGGGGGTATTTCTAGTGAGCAGGGGCTTACAGATCCCTTGTTTCATCAGAGCATATCATAGATTGGGTAAAAATATTCCATTCTTCTGTTAATGGTTGTTTCCTGTGTAAGACAGCCCATAGAAGACAGGGTCGAGTAAAGCTGTCATACACGGGTAAATGTCCCATCCAATGTTTCGATTTATTCAACGTCATAATTGTTACCATACTAAACTCCATGAATGATTTGACATCACAGTGGGAAAATCCAAAGGAATGGCAAGTTTTGCTTTCCTTCAGTTTGTTTTTTTGTATATTATGGAAGAAATAGGTTCTTACATTCGACTAAACTTAAAGATTGGGATATCTTCCACTTGTTTCACTCGGGGAAAGGACGGGATTTCTCACACTCTTGGAAGATGTCCCTTATCTTTAATATGGTCTTGTATAAGATCCTATTAATCTTACAATGTACATGTATATTGATGAAATTTACATGTAAGTAGTATTTCTTCTTCAAAATATGATTATCAATGTCCCAAAACCTTCACTGCTGAGAAAAATACCAGCCTACTTTAAACATACTTACATTGTGGCATTTCAATATTTGTGATGTTTGTAACTATATGTTATCTATGCGCTTTATACACTTCTGACTTGCCACATGTGTGTTGTTTAGGTTATTGTGATGCGCCTAACACTTGTTTATATTAATTAATGCCCTCTTGCCCTTGGAATAACGACACAATGTTTGTCATGGTTACTGTTGTTAAATCATCAAAATACATTTAGATAGTTCTTATTGGGAATTTACTGGGCAAAGATGAGTGCTTTTTAGATTATCTTGACTTGTAAACTTACTACAAATTTTGCTATCTACTTCATCTTGTATTATGATAAACCTCTGAAGGAAGGCAAAGCATTTTAAAATTGATTTTTAGCTCACCTGGCTATGCCAGGGTGAGCTTTTGCCATCACTTGGCGTCCGTCGTACGTCATCCTTCCGTCGTAAACTTTTCATTCAAAGATCTTCTCCTCTGAAACCACTGGGCCAATTGGAACCAAACTTGGTCATAATAGTCCTTGGGTGGTCCCCTTTTAAAAATTGTATCCGGCATGTCCCTACCTAATCCAAGATGGCCGCCAGCGGGGAAGTAGTTTTAACATTGGACCCTATGGAAAAGACATTCAAAGATCTTCTCAGAAACTGCCAGTCCAATTATAATCAAACAGTCACAATGGTCCTTAGATGGTCCCTTCCAAAAAAGGTATCAGACAGGTCCGTACCAGTGTTCTCCCTAGAAATTTTTGAAGGTGCAAAATTTTAAGCGCGCGGAAAGACTTCTGGTGAGAAGAGTATATAACTGCGCTATATTTGATGCCAAGTGATATGAAGAAAGGATTTATGTACATTTATATAATGATAAATAATCATATAACAATATAATATGTGTCACATAACAATATAAGATGTTTCTCAGTCAATTGATATTCTATTTATTTAAATATCTTTCTATTCTTCTGTCCTTTCCAGTTTTCAACAGCTAATTTAAAATCAAAATTGTCCAACTCTTCCCCCTCCATGGAGATCATCATAAAAGAATTTGTAATTGTGTTGCTCAATCTATTCCTAAGTTCTGTTTTTATCCTATTCAAAGTTGAGAATCCTCTCTCACAATCTGTAAAAGAATAAAGCTGAATGTCATACTTAGCATGGATGCAGGTCATTCATAATTTGTTTATTTTTCAAATAAGCCTAAATTGTAATTATCTGTAACAATGGATGATTTAAAACAATATTGTAAGTGTACAATAGAAGAAATCTTTCATAAAGCTTAATTGTTAAATTATATGAATTAATTACCTGCAGTATAGGTAGGTATCAACAGACCAACAGCTGCAAGTCTGGATAGATGTGGAAAGCCCTCTTTTAGCAAGTCGTTCCATCACCTTACTAGCTGACAAAGACTTCAAATGTTCATCATCTGAGATCCTGTCATAAATTGACAGTTGGGACAATTTTCGTTGTACCCATCATCTCGGGTATTATACAACTGAAGGTGTCAAATGTCAGTTTCAGAAATTTTCGCATTACCGAAGTTTCATGTCAACATGGTCAACATGCAGTAAAATGTATTTAGAATACAAGACGAATTCAGGATTTTACAACGGAAGATGTCAATGTGTCACCTGAAATATCTTTCAAAGTCGATCTATGATCGTACAGAAATTACGATGTTTCATGTCAACATTAGACACGTGTATTTGTACTTGTCGAAATGTCGAATTCATAATTTTACACGGAAGAATTTAGATGTCAATGTCACATGAAATATCTTCGAAGTCATCTATGATCGGACTGAAGTAAAATTATACAAAATATTTAGACCTTCCAATGTTTCTTGAATAATAGACCATACACACGTAACAGAAAATATGTTATCCGCGAAGCCGATCGCGATTTTGAATGAAATAAAATTACTTGAAAAAAAATTGCCGCTTTGTGGTCATCTCCGTCATCATGAGAAATGATAAAACCCTTTTCTTTCGTTTTGAATTAAAAGCAACAAAATTGTTATGAAGTTCAGGGTTACTTAAATTTCGTCCAATGGGAAAGCTGATGTGTATATTTTTAGAAAAAACTGTAATAGATTGATATTTTTAGACAATACACTGCACGTGGATACACAACTCGTCATCATTTCTAATCAATAATTGACAACGGGGAGCATGTTTTTATCACCTTCACACTTAGTTAACACACCAGGCGACTGTACATACAATTTTAATATGTTTATCTGCATGATAAAACAGACAAATCATTAATTATCATGACGCTGCGGCATTAGTTATCAAGGCGCTGCGGCTAATTTAAGCGCTGCGGGATATAACTTTTTCAAAGGAAGACGCTGCGGTCCCGCAGCGCTATATTAGTCTAGGGAGAACAATGCGTACCTAATCCAAGATGGCCGCCAGCAGGGAACATAGTTTTAACATTGGACCCTATATGAAAGACATTCAAAGATCTTCTTAGAAACTACCAGTCCAATTAGAACCAAACTTAGTCACAATGTTCTTTAGATGGTCCCTTACAAAAAAGGTATCCCCCAGGTCGGTACCTCATCCAAGATGGCCGCCAGCGGGGAACATAGTTTTAATATTGGACCCCATGGAAAAGACGTTCAAAGATCTTCACAGAAACTACTAGTCCAATTAAAACTTAACTAAGCCACAATGGTCCTGAGATGGTCCCTTCGAAAAAAGATAGCCAGCAGGTCTGTACCTCATCCAAGATGGCCGCCAGCGTGGAAAGTAATTGCAATTGAGTTTTATTTCAATTACAAGTATTTGAAAATATTTAAATACAATTTGAAAAATTGATGTAATTGCAATTACTTTTCAAATACTTTTCATTATACATTTTCCAAGAAGGTGTGTTTTTGGAACAATGAGTCTGAACAATTTTGAGACAATAAACAAAATGACTTGAAAATTTATATAATTGGACATGTTAAATATTTGCCGTGTTTATTTAATCATTACTTATTATACACAATCAGTTAATTTACACAAAAGACTCACTTATTGCCTCAAAGACAAGGTGTCTAA
>MJUU01019662.1:13791-41649 GCA_002080025.1 Modiolus philippinarum
AATAATTAATGACCATTAGTGACATTTATTTTATCATCTATACATCTAGAGGCTAACATGAAATTTTACCTAGCAATCATCAAATACGTATGGTTGCTAGGTAAAATTTCTTATGGTCTATGGTCTTAGAGAGTTTCATCAAATTTTCAAAAGTTGGAATCAAGAATACTTGCAATCCATATTTGGATAATGACTACTTTAAATGAAAAGAATTGAATTAGCACTGCTGCTAGGTAGAATGTCAAAAATTGAAGTGTTCTTTGATGATTTCAGGACCAAAATTGAAATAAAAGATTTTTGCAATTCAGTTATTGAAAATTTGTGTTTTGACAAAAAGAAATTATATGAGAAAATTATATTATAAAAAATATATGGTTGCTAGGTAAACCAAAATTACAGGTCTTAGAGAGTTTCAAAAATATACCAAAAAATGGGAATAAAAGATTTTTGCAATTCAGTTATTGAAAATTGGTGTTTTGACAAAAAGAAATTAAAAAATGTATGGTTGCTATGTAAAATTTCCAAAATTAAATGGTCTTGGAGAGTTTCAGGAAATTTACCAAAATTGGAATCAAAGATTTTTGCAATTCAGTTATTGAAAATTTGTGTTTTGACAAAAAGAAATTAAAAAATATATGGTTGCTAGGTAAAATTTCCGAAATTAAAGGTTTTGGAGAGTTTCAGGAAATTTACCAAAATTGGAATAAAAAATTTTTGCAATTCAGTTATTGAAATTTGGTGTTTTGACAAAAAGAAATTCAAAAATGTATGGTTGCTAGGTAAAATTCCCAAAATCAAATGGTCTTGGAGAGTTTCAGGAAATTTACCAAAATTGGAATCAAAGATTCCATTTACAAAAATGGCTAAAATGGCTGTTTAAACATAAAGGACAAAAAAGATGCTAAGCAGAACTTCAAAAATTAAATCATAAACTTGAAATCCAATGAACCATGACCTTGAAGTCACAGCATCTGTTTGGCACTAACACAATGCTGTTCATGTTATGATGTATAATTATACAAAGTTTCATCCAGATATCACACCTCCTTCAAGGAAAACTACCTTCAACCTCAACCTTTACCTGTAGTATATCAAATATCCTGATATTCAAAGTAAATGACCCATGACCCTAAGGTCACAGCATCCGTTTCATTCCAAAATGTTGCAGTTTATGTCATGGTCTATCTGTATACAAAGTTTCATCAAGAAATCATACCTCCTTCAAGGTAAACTACCTTCAACCTAAACCTTAACCTGAGCATTACGGACGGATGTACGGACGGACAAGGTACCCGAAAACTATATACCCCTCCTACTTCGTAGGCGGGGCATAATAAAAAATACTTTTGTAGTTATGACATCATGGGCGGGTATATCATATATCATTAATGTACATTATTCATCTACATACACACATTGTATTTTTAACTTGTGTACTGATTCTGTTTTCAACTTTGTAAGGTTTGGAGTGATGTTGAATAATTGGTAGGTCAGGCGGCAGTTTTCAATCACTTTCGTCTATTTTCAATCAATAGGGCCTATGAGTATTCTTTTTTCACATCAAACAGAATTTGATTTGTTTTATTTTCAAAAGTATTTAGGAACCAACCCAGTTTTATTTTGGAATCAGGGTGGGTGGGTTGTGGTAAATTGATAGATTTGCGGTTTCAAAATAAGTTTTCTGGGGCTCAAAAACTGAGGGGCAAAACAGACATATTCAACATTTAAAAGAAAAGATCCAAATTTACAATATAAATATTTAATTCTGATACAAACCTTTAATAATATCATCATCATTTCTTCAAGATTTTAAAACAATATTTAGTCCCATTCCATCTGGTCGTTTGAAAACATAAACAAATGCCTTCATCATAGATGCATTGGAAATTGACAAAGATTGGTTGAACTTAGCCAAGACAACTCTATCCTAATTTCCATTGTGTGGATGTATGGGACCATCCATAACTTTGGAAAATGCCATTTCATATTGGTTTATGTGCCATTAATGACTGTAAGATGCCATTGTTGTTTTGTGTAAACATTACATTATATAATATCCGACTCTTAATGCTGCAGACTGCATTTCATCAGGTATTTAGAAGTAAACTTCATGTAAAACTGCATCAATTTTGTGCATGTGAATATTGATCGAATACATGACACTACATACAATAAATCCAGTGTTTCAATAAAGTTGTTGAAAACTGCCTCCAACAAAAATACCCAACATTACTCCACAACTGTATGTGTTATAAGAGCATTTTAATTGAGAAGAAATTGGCATTCTGAAGATTTGTTTGTTGTAATTTTTCACAGTGAATTAAAGGATCACTTGAACTTGGCGACCACAATACTGGAATACTAGTATTGTCCACAATACTGGAATACAAATTTTATTCCAGTATTGTATTCCAGTATTGTGCCAGTATTGTGGTCACCGAGATTAAAGTTTATACAAGTTTATAGGGTATGGTACGTTTTAAGATAAAAAAAATATTAAAGATAAAAAAGGGGAACTATTTTGTTGTTTTAATTAGAGTTATTAAGTGATTAAAGGTGATAATCGGTAGTTTAATTAGAATGAGCAGGTAATTAGTTTGCGATCAAAGGTGATTGATTAAATGCTTTACACATAATTTGATTAAAGACCGAATTAGTATGATAAGCCAAATTGCACAATTATTGTATATTGAGTAACCAAGCTGATATGAATATGATATTGAGTAAAAGAAAACTACACATGTGTTCAATAGCTCTTAGAATTTAAATACTTGGGGATTTCAAAGACGAGTATAGTGCATGTCAATGGCAGAGAACGATGACACACCAAGCTGGGCCACAGAGTTCAAAACTCAGATTGCAAACAGTACAATAATATCATTGGCAAAATTAAGCCAGAGACCAAAGACTTATGGAGACAAGACTCACCATTGTAACAGCAAACGTGCTGTACAGTTTCCAGCCGTCAAAGTAGGAACAGGTCAAAATAACTAGAAACCCCGACGAGACATTCCAGGTTCAGCAGTGATAAAGAACATACTCAAGATGACCCGCGAACAACTTAAAACAGAAATCGCCAGACATAACTTAACTATCAACATGCTAAGTACCCAAGGACCAATGGACACCAAGACCATTGACCAGATGAAGCTAACTCTTCTGACTGCAGCAGTGTTTGACACTCGACAACAACAGTGTATTGTATTTATTGTTTATTGTGTGGAGTATGAAGTGTATATGAAGTGTATATTGTTATATTCGAAACACATCATATCTTATTCATTTCACAATCTTCTGACAATATTAAAATATGACATAATATCACCCATAAAAATTTACTTAAAGACATAAAACGTTATATAAACATCGTTAGTTCGTTCAATCAAGGAGGTAATCATTCAATACTTTTTTCTATAATTACAAATACAGTGGAACCTGTCTAATCCGACACACTATGGGACCATAAAAATGTGTCAGATTACACAGGATGTCGGAATACTCAGGTTGAAAAGGCATTTAAAAGCTATGTTTATATCGGATTTCACAGGATGTCGGAATACTCAGGTGTCGGATTAGACAGGTTTCACTGTATAATCTTTTTCAAACATGTCATAATTGTAATGATAAGTTCATTGACTCTGTACTCTGTAACTGTTTATATTTATAACTGGATTTCCCACATTCTAATTCATATAGCATCTGTTAAATGTCAAGATCTTTGATAAGGTTTTACCACTGGAGTCTGTTAGTAAATAGTTGTAGCTTGATTGTATAACATGTATATAATGTAGTTAAGAATACACTATTATGAGTTGAGTCTATTTGGATATACCAGCAGTAATATTATATGGTGTCAGGTTAATAGTGTATAATTATGGCAAAGAATTTACCTCCACCGTGTCCATTATCCCTGGATGGGAATTTAAAAGACAATTTCCGAAAATTCAAACAGCAATTTGAGATTTACATGTCCGCTACTGGATTAGACGGTAAAGCCGATGCAGTAAAGACAAACACACTTTTACATGTGATTGGTCCTGATGCAATAGAGATCTTTAACACATTCCAGTGGAATGAAGCAGGGGATGAGGAAGATGACAATAAAAAAGTTGACAAAGTGCTTAAGAAATTTGAAAATTACTGTAGCCCTAAGAAGAATGTTGTGTTCGAAAGACATGTTTTCAACACTAGAAAGCAAGGACAATCAGAAAAGGTTGACGTTTTTGTAACTGATTTGAGGATTCTAGCTAAATCCTGTGAATTTGAAAACTTGCATGACTCACTAATTCGTGACAGAATTGTTTGCGGAATCGTCAGTGATACTGTAAGAGGAAGACTTTTGAGGGAATCTGACTTGAATCTACAAAAAGCAATTGATATCTGTAGAGCAGCGGAAACATCAAGCAGCCAATTGTTGTCAATGACTGGATCAGATTCAACAGTTAACTTTGTCAGAAAAGGAGGAAAATCCAATGCTGCTGGTAAGACAAACTTTTCTTATAAAGATAATACTAGGCAATCTAGAAACTGGGGAAAATGTGGTAGAAAGCACGAACCTAAGAATTGTCCTGCATATGGCAAGACTTGTCACAAGTGCCATCTGAAAAATCACTTCAAAAAGATGTGCCGTAGTAAAGGTTCTACACGTGTTAATACTGTAGATAAAATATCAATTGACAGTGAGGAAGAATTTTGTGTCAGTACTGTTAAATCAACACAGAAAGATAATACAGATGAATGGAATGTTACTGTGGTCTGTGGAAACAAGAAACTAAACATGCAAATCGATACTGGTGCACAGTGCAATGTAATGTCAGAACAAATTTACAAATCATTATCTAAGAAACCAATGACAATGTCTAAGACAAAGTTAATTTCGTTTTCTGGACACAAGCTTCAAGCCGCTGGTAAAGCCATTCTTACAATAGTTCACAAAGGAAAGTACTATCCGGTACAATTTCAAATAGTGAAAGGCCAAGCAAATACAATTCTTGGAAAACCTGTGTTGAAATGAATCTTGTCAACAGAATTTTCTCAGTAACAGAAAAGAATCAATCAGCTAATGACATAATGCATCAATATTCGGACATATTTGAAGGTCTTGGATGTTTTAAAGGTGAATATCAAATTAGAACTGATGATTCAATGCGTCCTGTTATTCATCCACCACGAAAAGTGCCGTTCGCAATCAAGGGCAAAGTGAAGACTGAGCTTGAACGAATGGAATCACTAGGAGAAATAGAAAAAGTTACAAAGCCTACAAATTGGGTAAACAGTATGGTTGTTGTTGAAAAGAGAGATAAAGTGAGAATTTGCATAGATCCAAGAGACTTGAATAGAGCTATACTCCGTGAACATTATACAATGAAAACAGTTGAGGATGTAGCTGTAAAACTCAGTGGAGCTAAAATATTCAGTACATTAGACGCCTCTTCTGTATTTTGGTCAATTCAGCTGGACGAAAGCAGCTCACTGAAAACTACTTTTAACACACCATTTGGTAGATATAAATATTGCCGTCTTCCGTTTGGAATATCAAGCGCACCAGAAGTATTTCAGAAGAGAGTAAATCAAATATTTGAAAACATTGATGGTTGTGAAGTCATCATGGACGATATACTAGTATGGGGTGAAAATGAAAGTCAGCATAATGATCGTTTAAGAGCAGTACTGCAGAAAGCTAAAGAAGCAAATATGAAATTAAACAGAAACAAATGCAAGATCGGACTTTCAGAAGTAAAATACATGGGACATATCATTAGTGAATCTGGAATTAAAACTGATCCGGATAAGGTTGAAGCAATAAATGCAATACCGGAACCCCAGAACAAGAAGGACTTACAAAGGTTTCTACTTTGTAGGAATGGTAAATTATCTTGGGAAATTTATTCCGAATCTGTCGACTTTGCACAATCCGTTAAGAGAGCTTCTAGAGAAAGAAGTGGAATGGCACTGGGAAAGCCATCATCAAAATGCTTTTGCTGGATTAAAGAAAGTATTATCCGAAGTGCCTGTGCTTAAACTCTTTGATCCGAGTAAGCCAGTTTCATTAACTGTAGACGCTTCATCGGAAGGTCTAGGTGCTTGATTATTACAAAATGATCAGCCTGTAGCATATGCCTCCAGATCTCTAAACAAAGCTGAGAAGAACTATGCGCAAATTGAAAAAGAGCTGTTAGCTGTAGTGTTTGGCGCCACAAGATTTCATCAATATGTATATGGAAATTCAGTTCATGTAGAGAGTGATCATAAGCCTTTGGAAAGCTTATTCAGGAGAACGTTATCCTCAGCACCACCACGCATACAACGCATGATGCTTAAAGTGCAGAAGTATGACTTAGATGTCAGATATAAACCCGGCAAAGAGCTTTATGTTGCAGACACTTTGAGCCGAGCTACAAATTCTGTTGTTTATGATGAAACTGACCAATTTCAAGTATTTTTTGTGCAGAATTTACCGATAACTGATCAGAAAATAGAAAAAATTGTTGAAGAATCTTGTTGGGATTTAGAAATGTTGACATTGAAACAAGTAATTCAGTCAGGATGGCCTAATAGTGGATCTGAATGCGATCCACTTATCATGGATTATTACAATTTTCGAGAAGAGTTAAAGACGTATCAAGATCTTGTACTGAAGAACAAGCGTATAGTGATACCGTGTTCTCTTCGCAAGGAAATGCTAGAAAAGTTGCACTATGGTCATGCTGGTATAGAGAAGTATAGATCACGTGCCAGAGATGTGATGTATTGGCCTGGTATTAGCAAAGACATCAGTGATTTATTTCAAAATGTTCTGTTTGCAATGAATTCCGTAATCAACAACAAAAGGAGCCGATGATTCCACATGAAATGCCTGATCGTCCGTGGCAGAAAGTTGGCATGGACTTGTTTGAGTTAGAATGACATAACTACATACTCATAGTGGATTATTATTCCAAATTTTTCGAACTTTCACGTTTAACTAGCTTAACAAGTAATCATGTGATTGAAATGATAAAACCTCATTTTGGCAGACATGGAATTCCGGAAATGTGCATTTCTGATAATGGTGGACAATTTTCAAGTGCTGAATTCAAGAAATTTTCTGACACCTATGGATTTAAACATGTAACTTCGTCGCTAAGATACCCTCAAAGCAATGGGTTTGTGGAAAGAAATGTACAGACACTGAAATCATTGTTGAAGAAAGCTAAACGGGATAAGCGAGATCCGTATTTGGCTATGTTGGAGTATAGAAATACGCCGTTAGGTGAGATGGGTACACCAACACAACTTCTCATGGGAAGAAGAACGAGGGGAATTCTACCAATAACTCATAACTTGCTTAAGCCAAGTACACAAAAGTCAGTGAAAAAACAGCTTGAACAAAGACAACAAAAACAAAAGGAATACTATGACAGAAGTAGTAAAACATTATCCGAGTTGAACATTGGTGATTCTGTCAAGATACATGATGGGTACTTTCAAAAGCCGTTAAAATCAGCCACCGTTGTCAAGAAAAGTGATGAGCCGAGATCATATGTCATTGAATCAGATGGGAACAAATACAGAAGAAATAGAAAACATTTAATTAAAACTAGTGAACCGAAAGTTGAAACTGAAATTGACATGCCCGATGAATTTACTGAACAATTGAAAACATCAGATTCAATTTGTGAAAATACAGATGACAATGAACTAAGAACAAGAAGTGGCCGAGTCTTAAAGATGCCCGCAAAGTTTAAAGATTTTAAAATGGATTGAAATGTGTTGAGTTGGTGGTAAAGACCAAACTCCAACGGTAGGCTATGTGCTTGTAACATCTAGCCTAATTTATTTGGTATATTCATATACAGTGCTTTTTATCCTTATATTTCTAATATTGGACTTATAACGCGCCGAGACTCCAGTATTTTAAAAGACTTTAAATGATAGGTTTTTCATTGTGACAGTTAATTAGTTTAACAATTTATTTAATAGTAGTGGCCTAAGTTTTGGAATTTTGTTTTGCAATTTATTGACAGTAAGGGAGGTGTAATGATAAGTTCATTGACTCTGTACTCTGTAACTGTTTATATTTATAACTGGATTTCCTACATTTTAATTCATATAGCATCTGTTAAATGTCAAGATCTTTGATAAGGTTTTACCACTGGAGTCTTTTAGTAAATAGTTGTAGCTTGATTGTATAACATGTATATAATGTAGTTTAGAATACACTATTATGAACCAACTATAAAGTTGAGTCTATTTGGATATACCAGAAGTAATATTATAATAATTACACCTGAAATTCACAATACACATACAGAAACTCATAAACTTTGCCATAAATAATTACTTTGTATACATTTACCTAACACTTAATAAATACATTATTCATAAATACACTAAACAAAATTCAAATTTTTCAACAATACTGGAATAAAATTTTTATTCCAGTATTGTGGACAATACTAGTATTCCAGTATTGTGGTCGCCAAGTTCAAGTGATCCAAATTAAATCTCGGTGCCAACATAACTTCAATACTAAATGATACCACCCCCACTCCCCATTAGATCCCCAATATAATTTGTCACAAAAATAGTTATAATTGCACAATTCCAAGTAAACAGGAAGTAGATGGTCGGTAATCCTTTAATTGCTACTTGCAGTATAGGACATAATTCTAAACTTGGATACATAATTTCAAGTTGCAGTGATGAGTAGTTACTGAGGAAACTGTTACGAAAATTTTCTACAACTGACAAAAGATCTCGAAATTAACTAAGTCGGAAAACAGGAAGGAGATCTCCGGCAATCCTGAAAACGCTACTTGCCGTGGAGGACATCATTCTAAACTTGCATACAAAATTTCAAGTTGCAGTGATGAGTAGTTACTGAGGAAATTGTTACGAAAATTTTCTGTGATTACAAAGATCTCGAAAATTAACTTAGTCGGTAAACAGGAAGTGGATGTCCAGCAATCCTGAAATACCTACTTGCAGTATCGGACATCACTCTAAACTTGCATACAAAATTCCAAGTTGCAGTAATGAGTAGTTACTGAGGAAACTTACGAAAATTTTCTACTATTGACAAAAAGTCTTGAAATTAACTAAGTCGGTAAACAGGAAGTAAATGTCCGGCAATCCTGAAAATGCTACTTGCAGTATAGGACATCATTCTAAACTTGCATACAAAATTTCAAGTTGCAGTAACGAGTAGTTACTGCGGAAACTGTTACGAAAATTTTCTAAGATTGACAAAAGTTCTCGAAATTAACTAAGTCGGTAAACAGGAAATGGATGTCCCGCAATCATGAAAACGCTACTTGCAGTAGAGGACATCATGCTGAACTTGCATACAAAATTTCAAGTTGCAGTGATGAGTAGTTACTGAGTAAACTGTTACGAAAAATTGCTTGCTATCACAGACAGACAGACAGATGGACAGAGTGATTCCTATATACCCCCTGAACTTCGTTCGTGGGGGGTATAATTATATTTTGTAACAAGAGTAGACGTCTACGTCTACCAACCCACATACAAAGTATCATTGACTAACCATAAATACATCGACCTGCTCACTAGACAATGAAATTGAGGTCACAGGCAGAAGTCACCTGCCAGTCTGGCATGTTCTAACCAAAACCTACCTACATACTAAATATTATCGACCTACCTCTTGTAGTTGTTAAGAAATTGACTTTATCAAGAGAGTCTTAACATGGCCACAAGACAGTAAAATTGAGGTCAAGGACAAAAGTCATATGCCAGACTGACATTTACTATTATTATCAACCTACCACTAACAGTTTTTGAGAAATGGACTAAATCAGAGAAGCTTATTGTGGCCACTAGACTATGAAATTGAGTTCAAGGACAAAAGCCATATGCCAGACTGACATTTACTATCCAAGACCAACCTACATAATGTATATTTTCGACCTACCACTCATAGAAATTTACAAACTGACTTAAACAGAGAAACTTAACATGGTCATTTGATCATGCAATTGAGATCAAGGTCACATGATTTTATAACTGTCGCGTAGCACTTGACAAGTGCTACTACTGGAACAAATATGATGTTCCTACATCAAAATATCTTGATTTCAATAAAAGTTAACGCAGTTGCCATCATCCAACTTTGCACAACTATGTCTTGCTTTCCAAGATTTTCGTTGCAGACAAGAACTGAAGTTTAAGCATGAACGATTTTATTTTGACTGATATGACTGCCCTTATTTGAGTAATAAATTCTTTTTTTATTTATGAAACCAGAAAAAAATTAAGTTTAAGCAAAATAAGGGTAAATATTTTTGAACAACAATCCACAAAAATGTTTTAATACTGAATGCAGAAAAATACTAGTTGAAAAAATTGTTCCATGTTCCTTTATATCCTTAGACAAGGCAAAGCAATTATGAAGAGGTAACTTTCCACAAAGGAAAGGCCAATGTGCCATGAACTTATCATGGAGATAAAAATACAAATTTATTTGTATAATATATTCTTTTTAACAAAAGCTAGACAGAGAGTACAAAATACATTATGCAAAAGTCAATAATTACAGTCAAGTTGATGCATTCTATAGGCTGATTCACCATCATGGTGACAGCATTGTTTTTCCATCTGGAAACACATAAACTTACTTTAATTTTCAATAGCTTGAACTTGATCAAACACCATAGATAATTGAAGAAATTTTCAGTACCTACCTCCTAATTTTGTATGCATTAGAAGGAATGTATATATATATATATATATATATATATCTTAAACATCCCTACTACTATGTGAGAATATCCACTAGAGAAACTGTTTTTGACAGTCTTTTGCATGATCAAGCTACAGAGATTCTTAATATCATTATAAACTATGGTGGTTTTCATGTTATTTTCAAATCACAGTTTATGATTCTATGAATATCCAACTTTGTATTTTACCTCATCAAGAGATCATGCATAGTGTAAAATAGATTGAAAACATGAATGTTGGTAAAGTCCTAATCTAGAATGACTTGTTTCTTAATTCCATCTTTTTCTAAATGTTTAAATCCATTTTCTAAATCATACTCTCTTCGAAGGAATCCATACAAAAGATCTGTTACTAAAAATATCTGGAAGTACAAAATGAATATTTTGTAAAGAAAAGCAGAAAAACTTCTCCACACATATAACAAGATAAGACAGCAGCTAATTCTCTTGCCCACTTGTTGTTTGTTTTTGTAGTATTATCAGTGCTCCATAAAGTTGTACTATTCAAGATCTGGTCTTATATATATATATATATATATATATATATATATATATGTGTGTGTGTGTGTGTATGTGTGTGTGTGTGTGTGTGCAAGGTTGGATCCTACAAAGTATATTGAACTTGTTCACAAACTTGAATTTTAGATGGTCAATAGGAAAAAAGTGATCAAAGTGACCTTATTTTGCCTGGATGCTGACCTACCATCGGATATGCATGCATAACAAGGTTAGATTATCCTACCATGTTTAGTGACTGAGATCTGAACTCATCTGTTAACTTGAATGTAAGTTGATCAACCATAAAATATAGGTCAAAGTGACCTAATTTTGCCTGAATGTTGACCTACAATCAGAGCTGCATGCATATGCCAGGTAAGATCATTTTATTTTGTATAGTAAATCTGATCTGAAATTATCTGTAAACTTGAATGTACAATGTAAGTCCATCAAATGGAAAATATAGGTCATGACTGAGAAATGAACTTTGATGTAAATTTGAAAGGAAGCCAATTAAATATAGGTCAAAGAGATAAAGTTTTCTTGGAGGCTGTCAGTCAACAAAGATGCACCTTCATGCAAAGTTTAATGACCCACCAATCATAATTATAGAGATATCCACCCAAATAAGGACAGACCTACACATAGATGTAGACACAGACGCAGGTGGTACTCCAAAGATTTGTTTCACTGATTATACACGTACAGTTGTTCATCGACTTTATGTTCATGTTTGTTAATTTTGCAAAAAAAATTATAAAATATCCTATTGTTACCATTTGCTATATAATGCAGTTTTAAGGTGGATCGGTGGTATTCCGCCATTTTGTTTTCATGTTTCATGCTTTGATAGGTATTTTTTATTAAAGAAATATACAAACATTTTAAAATTTTGACAAATCTGTATAATATTTCGCTTAAATCACAATCAATGGGTCTATTTCTTTTAATCTAGCATTCATTTTTGATGAAAAATTCAGAATAGTATTCTTTGAAATGAAAATTTAAACAAGGGAGGTAATTTCAAAAAAATATTTTACAAAGAAATCACTACGAAAATTTTGATTTTGCGAAATAATTTCGTAATAAGGTCCGTGACCCCCATTTTTCTTTTTGTTTTAAGAAAGATCAATACAAGGGCTAGCAATATACAAAGTTAATCAAAATTCTCATGGATGTAACTTGAATAATTTTTTAAAAATTGTAATTTTCCCTAACATTTCAACTAAAAAATCCATATGTTCGGTGAAAGATTGTGAGCTTATATGGTCCGTGACTCCCAATTTTTATTTTATTTTTTGGAAGTTCAATTTTTGAAGTTTAATTCTGCAAACTATTGAAAAATTCTGATGTATTTTGCTTAGTCCCCCTAACCACCTTAATATAATGTTTTGATCTTCATATCGACAGTTCGTAATTTTTGACATAGATATGTTCAATTTTTGCTTTGCCACCACCATTTATTTCACTGAAACTGATAAGGGATGAAGGTGATTTTTTTTATGTTTTATGTGCAAAAAATTAGATGAGGCAGCCTTTTACATTATGAAAACCACCAAACATAGGTAATCAACGATTACAAAGTTCGCCTCGTTATGGCACGTTGTCGCAGCAACCAAATTTTGCCTGTATGCTGACATACTTTCAAAATTGCATGCATATGCAAGGTTACCTGAACCAACAATGTACAGTTACTGAGCTATGAACTCAGATGTATACATTAATGTAAGTCATTCATGCGTAAAATGTAGGTTAAAGTGACCTATTTTTGTCTGAATGCTGAGCTACCATCACAGATGCATGTACATGCACATGCAGGATGATCCTACCATGTACAGTACCAGAGATCTGGTCCCCGACATGAACTTGAATGTAAGTCAGTCAAGCAAAAATGTAGGTCAAAGTGACCCAATTTGGCATGGATGCTGACCTACCATCAGAGATACATGCACGTGCAAGGTTAGATGATCCCACCATGTACAGTGACTGAGATCTGAACTCGGATGTAAACTTGAATGTAAGTCACTGAAGCGGAAAATATAGGTCAAAGTGACCTAATTTTGCTTGGATGCTGACCTACCATCAGAGATGCGTGCACATGCAAGGTTAGATGATCCTAGCATGTACAGTGACTGAGATCTGAATTCGGATGTAAACTTGAATGTAAGTCACTGAAGCGGAAAATATAGGTCAAAGTGACCTAATTTTGCCTGGATGCTGACCTACCATCAGAGATGCATGCACATGCAAAGTTAGATAATCCTACCATGTACAGTGACTGAGATCCGAACTCCCACGTAAACATGCAGTGTTTTTTTTATGCCAAATTTGGGTCCGAATATCAGACCCATTCCCAATGCGAAAATTCTTATTTTTTCCCAAAATAATGTTTAATTTTCCCAATCCTGCAGTGCCATTGATTTGATATAAATTTAACCAACATAAATACTTGAAATTGGTATTTTTATGTTCAACTTGTACTAAAACGTGTTTGAATTCACTACTTGCAAGTTTTTCGCATTCCACGTATTTTCCCTACGCTATTTATAGTTATAATCATAAAAATATTTTTTCTAACCAATCAAACGTCGTTAATTTCACTGGTAATATCCGGGTCTTATCATATGTGTCAACACAATCATAACATCGGAAACTAAATCAGCGAACCAAGCCATGTCTTTAGACTACATTTTCGTTCTGGTAGTAAATAGACAATAATTATATAGATTAGAACCGTCGATAGGCACTACTGAGTCCGAAAAGGGCAAGATTGTTACATTATTAGCGCTCTCACAATGCACGGATGTACGAGAAATAAAATACAATTTCATTTACACGGCCGGTTGCCTTGCATAGATACAGGAAATTAAAGGTTATGATATCAGGATTTGGCTTGCAAAGTTGCATGTATAGATTTTCATGAAACAATGGTGACCACCCAGAGATAGACCTAAATAAACCTCTGAATCTAAATGTTCACAAAAAAAAACCCTGCCCCAAATACCCTCGAGCCTGCATGCACCACTCTCTTTCTAAAAGAAAGAAAACTTGGAAAAGTAGGAATAATGGGTAACAGTTTTACATGTATAAAAGCCCATAGAATACTGTAGATAATGCATTTTTTGTATTTTCCCAAATGGAGAAATTTTAGCTTTCATTTTCCCAATTCAGAGAGACCTAATTTTCTCGGGGGCTGTGAGTTTACCCAAGATGCACCTGTATGCAAAGTTTGATGACCCTACACTGCATCATTACTAAGATATATACCCAAATGTGGACAGGACGAAGACGTGGATGCGGACGAGGACGCCGGGGGTACTCCAATAGTACCCCTCAACTTCATTGAGGCAAACTAAAAATGAAGTGAGGGTGTGGTTTTTTATTTTTATATTAATGAAATGGCAGTAAATAGGGTCAATGAGGGGCTTTTTCAAGCCTCCAACTAGATGAGAGGGCCTGAGAACTAATTAATAAACTTTACATGGCCTAAACAAATGGGACATTGACTGTCCTTCGCTGACACATAATTTGTACAGAAGTTATAACAACTGATTAAACATTTAATTATTTTTTATGCACCAAATTGCCTACCTGAGCTGTAGAAAATGCTAGAGATGTTGCAAAATAAAAATTAGCATTGGCACTGCCAGCATAGATCCACAGGTGATACAGAATAGGACCAAATACTGTTGTACATATAAACATACAGGCTACTACAAAGGAATTCCTCATATCTGTAAAATAAATATTTACAGTCAAAACATATCATCCAAAAGGGAACACCCAATGTCTGAAAAATTTAAATTTTAACACAATGGCCCACTCACTATTGTCATTTTAGTATGAGCTCTAGTTGTTTTGTGCTACCCAAGGGCAATAAAGTATAAGGTGAACATGGTTTGTATGATTCTACTATGGAAATTATACAAGGTTTTACAACCATAATGGACACAGCTTGTCATTGTGTTTTAGTAATACTCACCTCAATTAGCACAAACATACTGGATAAGTGTATTGAAAAATAAAAATATTTGAACCGCATTTCCATTAGTAAAATAATGGAAAATATCACTTTTATTTTACTGGGAAATTTCAATCTTTCGCTGCTATCTTTAATAGAGGCTCACATGAGCCTGTATCGCTCACCTGGTGACTGGTTTTATTCATTGTCAGCAAAAGACCACCCTTTCATACTTTAAATCATTTCACCAGATGTTACAGTTTCAATTTTGGATGAGGTACAAACATAATAAACTGCTGCGCCAAGAGCGCATGATACGCCCGTTCACTGTCAAGTCAAACTTTATGGCATTGTTGGACCACAACAAAATTTGATTGAAAATAAAAATTAAACAGAATACATGGCTTACCAAGATGTAACAATTAACAACTATCAAATTAAATTTCACAAAGTCCAAAGGCCATAACTCTGTACGAAATCAACCAACCGGTACCAAATTCCAACTTTATCTGTATCTCACCTAGATATACTCACATACCATATGTCAAGCGGTTAAAGTAAAAACTCCAGGAACCTATACTGTATTCCTGGTATTAAGCGCCCAGGGTGCTCAGAAAATTCGAAAAGGGGGCGCTTATTAAGTAGGACAAAAACAGGGTTCTAAAACGAAACTCTTGTAACGAAATTCTTCGATCTTTCTTAAGTACACAATGTTATCAATGTAAAAATGCTTCAACTATCAAAATCTTTGACAAACAGATGTAAGAAATAAAGCTGATCAGTTGTTTGTACCGGAAATGTAGACACATACACATGCGCAATTGACGAAAAACAAATCAATGACTAAAAACGTACAAAATAAATACGGAAATTACGGTTTCTAGTTGAAATTTTGAGGGGGCGCTTAAGGATTTCAAACGAAATTATTGGTGGGGGCGCTTAATACGAGGAATATGGTATTTAAAAAAATTCACTAAGTAAAAGGGCCATAACTCTGTACAAAATCAACCGACCGGTACCAAATTCATACTTTATCTGTATCTTACCTAGATATACTCATATACCGAATATGAAATCAATATGTTGAGCGGTTACAGAAAAATATTTTTCAAAATTTCACTAAGTCAAAGGGCCATAACTCTATACAAAATCAACTGACCACAACCAAATTCAAAGTGCATCTGCATCTCACCTAGATATACTAAAATAACAAATATGAAATCAATATGTCAAGCGGTTACTACAAAAAACTCCAGAAACCTATATTTTTTATTATTATATTTGTACTTTTGTTTCTATGTAATGTACCTAATCAATAAAACATCATATTGCACAGTTGATCATGATAAATCATCATATTGCACACTTCAATTGATTGACATTTATAGGCCACACCCCCTTAACACCCATAATGGATATACCACTCCCCTTTTGTTTGTCATCAGTGACTTAAGACATGTCAATCAAATATAATAAAACAATTATGGCACTTCTATACTCGATCAATATGGGGTTTAAACGGAGCGCAAAAGATAATATTGAACTCTGGGTAAACCCTCGTTCAATATTACTTTATTGCTCCGTTAAACCCCATATTGATCTCGTGGAAGTGCCATAATTGTATAATATTATTAATTTGATATTGTTTGAGAAATTTGATTAGTGGAGAACTGATCACATGACCCACTGTATTTTCAGAGATTGACTAGAAAACAGTATATCAAAAAGTTATATCGCATGTTACTAAAAATAGAAATGCATATCGCATGTTTCTATGAATGTTTATAATCTTCTTTAATGGTTTTATGTATTTTTCAAGAATCAATTACATCTACATACACACTGTAATTATATTATAGTGCTGTTTAACTTCTTAATATATTAATTTTTTAAATATTTTAACTATATCTTGAATTTGATAATTTAGAAAAAGGATAAAAATGTTATTTTCAGTGTTCATGTAAGTTAATAATATAACAATTGTAGTCTGTGGATGAGGTTGATACGATGTTATATCGACCTGCAAAAGCATATCAACCTCAGATTTCATCCTCGGTCGATATGCTTTGCCAGGTCGATATAACATCGTATCGACCTCATACACAGACTATAATTGCATATAATTTCACTAAGTCCACAGGCACTAACTCTGTACAAAATCAACGGACCGCAACCAAATTCAATCTTGATCTGTATCTCACCTAGGTATACTCCTCTACCGAATATGAAATCAATATGTCAATCGGTTACAGAAAAAAAACCTCCAGAAACCTATATTTTAAAAAATTTCACTAAGTCCAAGGGCCATAATTCTGTACAAAATCAACCGACCGCAATTATTTTCGAACTTGATCTGTATCTCACCTAGATATACTCATAAACCAAATATGAAATCATATGTCAATCGGTTACAGAAAAAATGGAAGAATGTGTCCATGGGACACGGATGCCCCCACCTCCTTGCAATCGTAACCCTTAAATTATTAAAGGCATAACTATGTACAATATATATATCAAATAATCATAACCAGAGGCTCCCAGGAGCCTGTATCGCTCACCTGGCTTTCAGTTGCCACAATCAAGGTAACAATGTAAGTTATACAGTTGATCTTCAGTTTCTCAAACTTTCGTACATCGAACACCTCCAATATCTTGAACTGTTTTTAAAGTCTGATCATGTTTTATTATATTTCTTTGTTGGGATTTTTTGATAAACAACGTTCTTGGTAAGGACCACTTTCATCACCAGTTTTGAAGTCAAGACATCATTTTGTAAATGGCAGTCAACAAACGATTTTCAACATCGGTTTTGAAGTCGCAACATCAATATCTATTTGGAAACCAAATTTCTTTGAAATCGGACAATGTTGAATTTTCCTGCCTTTTTGGTAGCCATTTTAAATATGGCGGTCAACAAACAATTTTTAACATCAGTTTTGAAGTTGCGACATCAAGACCTATTTGGAGACCAAATGTCATTGAAATCGGACAATGTTGAATTTTCCCGCCTTTTTTAGCAGCCATTTTGAAAATGGCGGTCAACAAACAATTTTCAAGATCGGTTTTGAAGTCGCAACATCAATATCTACTTGGAGACCAAATGTCATTGAAATCAGACAATGTTGAATTTTCCCGACTTTTTTGGCGCCCATTTTGAAAATGGCTGTCAACGAACAATTTCCAACTTTGGTTTTGAAGTCGCAACATCAATATCTACTTGGAAACAAAATTTCATTGAAATCGGATAATGTTGAATTTTCCCGCCTTTTTTGGCAGCCATTTTGAAAATGGCGGTCAAGGAACAATTTTCAACACTGGTTTTGAACTCGCAACATCAAGATCTATTTGGAAACCAAATGTCATTGAAATCAGACAATGTTGAATTTTCCTGCCTTTTTTGGTGGCCATTTTGAAAATGGCGGTCAAGGAACAATTTTCAACACCAGTTTTGAACTTGCAACATCAAGATCTATTTGGAAACCAAATGTCATTGAAATCGGACAATGTTGAATGTTCCCAAATTTTTTTGGCAGCCATTTTGAAAATGGCGGTCAACGAACAATTTTCAACTTCGGTTTTGAAGTCGCAACATCAATATCTACTTGGAAACCAAATTTCATTGAAATTGGACAATGTTGAATTTTCCTGCCTTTTTTGGCGGCCATTTTGAAAATAGCGGTCAAGGAACAATTTTCAACACCGGTTTTGAACTCGCAACATCAAGATCTATTTGGAAACCAAATTTCTTTGAAATCGGACAATGTTGAATTTTCCCGCCTTTTTTGGCAGCCATTTTGAAAATGGCAGTCAAGGAACAATTTTCAACATCAGTTTTGAAGTTGCCACAGCATGGAAAACATTTCATCAATTTACACTTAACCTTCATCTTCTATAGTTTTGGAAATAATAGATGAAAAATACGACTAGAAGTCCCAGGAGCCTGTATAGCTCACCTGTATATAGCAGTGGTACATCCATGCAATAACATTGATTTTTAAATACATTTCCTATGAGGTCTAAAGTTAATCAAACGGACTGCTGGCGGTTATCTTGGATTATGCAGGGACGTGTCAGGCAGATTATTTACTTCACACCACCCAAGGACTATTATGACAAAGTTTGGTTGCAATTGGCTATTAAATTTGTTTCAGAAGAGTTGATTGTTGAATGCATTTGCCATAGGGTCTAATGTTAATCAATGGACCCCATTGCCTGCCATCTTGGATTACGCACTGACATGTCAGATACAATTTTCAGCTAAAAATTGAGGTACTTTGTTAAAGTGCGATTTTGGTCCCCCTAAGGCGCCTTATAGCTTGGAAACGGTAAGAGCTACGCAAAATCTGTTGACATACCTACGAAAGCTCATGTCAAGAGGAATCCAAAGAAAGAAACCCCCTCAAAATCTGATGAAAAATAAAAAAATTGAGGTACTTTGTAAAAGTGAGATTTTGGCCTCCTTAGGCCCCTTATAGCTCGGAAACGGTATAAGCTACGCAAAAATCCGTCGACACACTACCGAAAGCTCATGTCAAGAGGAATCCAAAGAAAGAAACCCCACCAAAATCCAATGAAAAATAAAAAAATGAGGTACTTTGTTAAAGTGTGATTTTGGTCCCCTTAGGCCCCTTATAACTCGGAAAAGGTAAGAGCTAGGCAAAATCTGTTGACACACCACCAAAAGCTCATGTCAAGACGAATCCAAAAAAAGAAACCCCATCAAAATCCGATGAAAAACAAAAATTTGAGGTACTTTGTAAAAGTGTGATTTTGGCCCCGTTTGACCCCTTATAGCTTGGAAAGGGAAAGAGTTATCCAAAATCTGATAGTTGTGTGCCATGTTTATTTTTCATAAGGAATCCAATGAAAAAAACTGCATCAAAATCCGACTAGAAAAAAAAATAATTAAAATTTCCCATAGGGTCCAATAGGTCAGGTGAGCTGAAAATTTAAAAAATTCCGTGAAAAAAGGGCAATCATTCCTACAAAGGTTTATGGATTTTCTTCAAAATTTCAGGATGGGTAGATCTTGATATGCTGAACATTTTTGCAATTTACACTTGACCTCTATCTGTTACACTTTTTGAAATAAAAAATAAAAAATGCAAAAATTTTGAAAATTTAACGGAAAAAGGGCTATAACTCCGAGATGGGTTTTCAGATTTTCTTCAAAATTGCACAATGGGTAGATCTCATCATGCTGATGATTTTTACCCCCCCCCCTTTTTCCCCCCTCCCCCGTCAGATTTTTTATATCTGTAACGGTTTTCGAGTTATTAGCCAAAAACTGCAATTTACCCTAATGTTCTATTTTTAGCAATGGCAGCCATGTTTTTTGACCGGCCAACTAATTGAACATAACTTTGAGAAGCCATACCCTGGTGATGATTCAGGCCAAGTTTGGTTACATTTGGCCCAGAGTTTTCAGAGGAGAAGATTTTTGAAATTGTTGACGGACGAATGACGGACGACAGACGACGAACGCAAAGTGATGACAATAGCTCACAAGGCACTTCCGGCCAGGTGAGCTAAAACGAGATTTTTCTCCTGTGATAAATAGGCACTGGAACTGGTTTGGTTTTGATATAAATGTGTAGTTCCAACAAATAATCTGAGAAACAGTCTTATATGTAATACTAATCTATTTTGAACAACTGTGACCTTGACCTTGGGGTATCAATGCTAAAATCTATGGGATTATGTCTATTGTGATAAGTAAGCAAGTGACCAAGTTTGGTTTAGATCAGATCATAGATGCAGAATACTCAAGTAATGGTTTAGAAATCAAAATTTTATTGAAATTTTAGTCTAGTTTTAGCAACTGTTACCTTGACCTTGGTGGTACCATACCAGAAATCGATAGGCTTTTGTATTGGGTGTTAAGCAAGCACATGACCAAGTTTGGTTTTGATCCGATGTAGTATACTCAAGTTATCATCCGGAAACCAATTTTATTGAAATTTTAGTCTATTTTTAGCAACTGTGACCTTGAGCTTGGGGGTACAAACCCAGAAATCTATAGGGTTCTGTCTTGGGTGATAAGCAAGCATATGACCAAGTTTGGTTTTGATCCTATGTAGTATACTCAAGTTTTTTTTATCATCCGGAAACCAAAATGTTATTGAAATTTTAGTCTATTTTTAGCAACTGTGACCTTGAGCTTGGGGGTACAAACCCAGAAATCGATAGGGTTCTGTCTTGGGTGATAAGCAAACATGTGACCAAGTTTGGTTTTGATCCGATATAGTATACTCAAGTTTTTTTTATCATCCAGAAACCAAAATTTTATTGAAATTTTAGTCTATTTTTAGCAACTGTGATCTTGACCTTGGGGGTACCAATCCGGAAATCCATAGGGTTCTGTCTTCATTGATAAGCAAGCATGTGACCAAGTTTGGTTTTGATCCGATGTAGTATACTCAAGTTATCATCTGGAAACCAAAATTTTATTGAAATTTTAGTCTTTTTTTAGCAACTGTGACCTTGACCTTGGGGGTACCAACCAGGAAATCGATAGGGTTCTGTCTTCGGTGATAAGTAAGCATGTGACCAAGTTTGCTTTTGATCCAATGTTGTATCCTCAAGTTATCATCCGGAAACAAAAATTTTATTGAAATTTTAGTCTATTTTTAGCAACTATGACCTTGACCTTGGGGGTACCAACCCGGAAATCAATAGGGTTCTGCCTTCGGTGATAAGTAAGCATGTGACCAAGTTTGGTTTAGATCTGATGTAGTATACTCCAGTTATCATCCAGAAACCGAAATTTTATTGAAATTTTAGTCTATTTTTAGCAACTGTGACCTTGACCCTGGGATTACCAACCCGGAAATCAATAGGGTTCTGTTTTCAGTGATAAGTAAGCATGTGACCAAGATTGGTTTTGATCAAACGTAGTATACTCAAGTTATCATCCGGAAACCAAAATTTTATTGAAATTTTAGTCTATTTTTAGCAACTGTGACCTTGACCTTGGGGGTACCAACCTGGAAATCGATAGGGTTCTGTCTTGGGTGATAAGCAAGCATGTGACCAAGTTTGGTTTTGATCCTATGTAGTATACTCAAGTTATCATCCCGATACCAAAATTTTATTGAAATTTTAGTCTATTTTTATATGCCTGTCGAAAGAGGGACGTATTATGGTATACCCTCCGTCCGTCCGTCTGTCCGTCCATCCGTCTGTCTGTCCGTCTGTTAACTTTTTGGTTTCCGGAGATTTTTTCTGTAACCGCTTGACATATTGATTTCATATTTATTATATGAGTATACCTAGGTGAGATACAGATCAAGTTCGAATTTGGTTCCAGTAGGTTGATTTTGTACAGAGTTATGGCCCTTGGACTTAGTGAAATTTAGAAAAATATAGGTTTCCAGAGTTTTTTTTCTGTAACCCCTTGACATATTGACTTCATATTTGGTATATGAGTATATCTAGGTAAGATACAGATCAAGTTCGAATTTGGTTCCGGTTGGTTGATTTTGTACAGAGTTATGGCCCTTGGACTTAGTGAAATTTTGAAAAATATACATTAGGTTTCCGGATTTTTTTTCTGTAATCTCTTCACATATTGATTTCATATTTGGTATATGAGTATATCTAGGTGAGATACATATCAAGTTTGAATTTGGTCTCGGTCGGTTGATTTTGTACAGAGTTATGGCCCTTGGACTTAGTGCCATTTTGAAAAATAAAGGTTTCCGGAGTTTTATTCTGTAACCGCTTTACATATTGAATTTATATTTGATATATGAGTATATCTAGGTGAGAAACAGATCAAGTAAGAATTTGGTTCCGGTCGGGTAATTTTGTGCAGAGTTATGTCCCTTAGACTTGGTGAAATTTTGAATAAAATAGGTTTCCAGAGTTTTATTCTTTTACAGCTTGACATATTGATTTGATATTTGGTATATGAGTGTATATATTTGCGATACAGATCTAGTTTTAGTTTAGTCCCGATTGGTTTATTGTGTACAGAGTTTCAGCCCTTGGACATAGTAAATTTTTGAAAAACATTTAGTTTCTCCACCTTTTCTTTACAGTGCCTTAATATGTTGATTTGATATATAGTATTTGATTGTATGTTTAAAAAATACTGATTAAGTTTAAATTTGGTTCCTGTTGAATGATTTTTGTGGCTTCTTATGGCCTTTGGACTTCATTTTTTTTTTTGAAAATTAATTTTTTGCACCTTTCTATGCATTAACTTTACATATTAGTTTGATATTTCTTAATTGTTACATTTTGGTAAGGCACATATTCTGTTGGATTTTTTTTTCAATCAAAATTTTGTTGTGGTCCAACAATGCCATAAATTTCGAGTTGACAGTGGACGGGCGTATCATGCGCTCTTGGCGCAGCTGTTATTAGCAACTGTGACTTTGACCTAGGGGGTACCAACCTGGAAATCAATAGGGTTCTGTCTTGGGTGATAAGAAAGCATGTGACCAAGGTACGTTTTGATCCGATGCAGAATACTCAAGTTATCATCTGGAAACCAAAAAGATGGACGTACGGACGTACAGACATACGTACATACGTACGGATCAGGGTACCTTAATGCCCCCGACTGCCTAGCGGGGGGGCATAAAAAACTCCGGAAACCTATATTTTTCAAAATTTCACTAAGTCCAAGGGCCATAACTCTGTACAAAATCAATGGCCAAAAACCAAAGTCGAACTTGATCTGTATCTCACCTAGATATACTCATATACTAAATATGAAATCAATATGTCATGTGGTTACAGAAAAAATCTCCAGAAACCAAAAAGTTAACAGACGGACAGACAGATGGATGGATGCACTGACGGATGGACAGACGGAGGGTATACCATAATACGTCCATCTTATACGGGCCTATAAAAATCACAAACTTTGAAGGGGACCACCCAAAGACAACTGTAACCAAGTTTGGTTCCCATTGGCTCAGGAGGTTCAGAGGAGAAGAAATTTGAATGCATTTCCCATAGGGTCCCTATGTTAAACTATGTCCCTTTGAATGCATTTCCCATAGGGTCCCTATGTTAAACTATGTCCCATGCTGGCGACCATCTTGGATAGGGTACAAATATAAAAATCACAAATTCTTAAGGGGACCAGCCAAGGACAATTGTAATCAAGTTTGGTTCTTATTGGCTTAGTTGATTCATAGGAAAAGACCTTTGAATGCATTTCGCATAGGGTCCCTATGTTAACTTTGTTCCTGCTGGGGGGCCATCTTGGATGAGGTGGGAACGTAAAAATCACAAACTATAAATGGGACCATACAAGGACTATTTTGACCAAGTTTGGTTCCAACTGGTAGGGTAGTTTTCAGCGGAGAAAATCTTTGAATGCATTTCCCAAAGGGTCCCTATGTTAAACTATGTTCCACGCTAGCAGCCACCTTGGATGAGGTACAACCATAAAAATCACAAACTTTAAAGGCGACCACCTGAGGACTATTGCGACAAAGTTTGGTTCCCATTGGCTCAACAATTTTAGAGGATTAGATCTTTGAATGCATTTCTGATAGGGTCTTGTGTTAAACTATGTTCCTTGTTGATGGCAATCTTGAATGAGATGCGAACGTGCTGGACATATGTAGGAATTGTAGTCCTGGAAAAGCTTAACACTTTTGCAATTCACATTTAACCTCTATCTCAAACAGTTTTTGAAATAAAGGTAAAAATGTATAAAAATTGTGAAAAAGGGGCAATAACTCCTATATGGGTCATCAGATTTTCTTCCAAATTGCAGGACATGTAGATCTTACTATGCTGACCTTTTTGTAATTTAAAACTTCACTTCTTCTATGGTTTTCAATAAATGAGACTAAAAGTAACAAACTAGAGGCTCCCAGGAGCCTGTATCGCTCACCTGGCTTTCAGTTGACACAATGAAGCTAACATTTTAAGTTATACAGTTGAACTTAAGTCTCTCAAACTTTGTTAGCTCAAACACCACCAATATCTTGAACTGTATTCAAAGTCTGATCTTGTTTTACTATATTTCTTTGTTGCACTTTTTTGACAAAAATGTACTTGCTTATGACCACTTTCAACACCAGTTTTGAAGTTGAGACATAATTTTGTAAATGGTGGTCAACAACAATTTTCAAAACCATATTTTTAAGTTACCACATCAATATTTATTTGGAAACCAAATTTCATTGAAATAGGAAAATGTTGAATTTTCCTGCCTTTTTGGTGGCCATTTTGAAAATGGCGGTCAACAAACAATTTTCAACACGACTTTTGAAGTCGCAACATCAATATCCTCTTGGACACCAAATTTCATTGAAGTCAGACAATGTTGAATTTTCCCAAATTTTTCGGCAGCCTTTTTTAATGGCAGTCAGCCAACAATTCTTAATATCAATTCACAACATCAATATCCACTTGGAAACCAAATTTCATCGAAATCCGACAATGTTGAATTTTCCCGCCTTTTTATGTGGCCATTTTGAAATGGCGGAGAACGAACAATTTTTAACATTGGTTTGAATTTGCGACATCGATACCCCTTAGCAAACCAAATTCCATTGAAATTGGACAATGTTAAATTTTCCCGCCTTTTTTGGCAGCCATTTTGAAAATTGCAGTCAACAAACAATTTTCAGCATCTGTTTTGAAGTTGCAACATCAATATCCACTTGGAAACCAAATTTCATTGAAATCAGACAATGTTGAATTTTCCCACCTTTTGTGGAAGCCATTTTGAAAATGGCGGTTAACGAACAATTTTTAACATTGGTTTGAATTTGCGACATCAAAACCTATTTGGAAACCAAATTCCATTGAAATTGGACAATGTTGAATTTTCCCGCTTTTTTTGGCGGCCATTTTGAAAATGGCGGTCACTGAACAATTTTCAGTATCTGTTTTGAAGTCGCAACATCAATATCCACTTGGAAACCAAATTTCATTGAAATCAGACTATGTTGAATTTTCCCGCCTTTTTTGGAAGCCATTTTGAAAATGGTGGTCAATGAACAATTTTCAGCATCAGTTTACAAGTTGCCATAGCATGGCAAACATTTTAATCAATTTACACTTAACCTTCATCTTCTCTAGTTATGGATATAAAAGACGACAAAATATGAAAATTTGAAAATTCCATGAAAAAGGGCAACAACTCCTACAAAGATTTTTGGATTTTCTTCAAAATTTCAGGTTGGGTAGAAATTGATATGCTGAAAATTTGAAAATTCCATGAAAAAGGGCAACAACTCCTACAAAGATTTTTGGATTTTCTTCAAAATTTCAGGTTGGGTAGAAATTGATATGCTGAACCTTTTTGCAATTTACACTTGACCTCTATCTGTTACACTTTTTAAAACAAAAAAAAATATATTAAAATTAAGAAAATTTCATGGAAAAAGGGAAATAACTCTAACACTAGTTTTCGGATTTTCTTTAAAATTGCAGGGCTGGTAGATCTTAACATGCTCATTATTTTCACTCCCAATCAGATTTTTGATATCTGTAATGGTTTTCGAGTTATTTGCAAAAAATGCAATTTACCCCTTTGTTCTTATTTTTTGTAACAGCAGCCATGTTGCTTGGTTTTCGGACTACTCGAACACAATTTTGAAACTGTTTACCCTGGTGATGATTCTGGTCAAGTTTGGTAACAATTGGGCCAGTGGCTTCTGAGGAGAAGATTTTTTAAATTGATGACAAAAAGTATCAAATTTCTTAAATTTGACCATTAAAGGGCAAAAACTCCTATATGGGTAGTCAGATTTTCTTCAAAATTTCAAGGTGGGTAGATCTTGATATGCTGAACATTTTTGCAATTTAAAGTTGACCTCTATCTGTTATAGTTTTGGGATAAAAAAAATAAAGAATATCAAAATTTTGAAATTTTCACGGAAAAAGGGCAATAACTCCAAGAGGGGTTTTCAAATTTTCTTCAAAATTGCAGGGCAGGTAGATCATGTCATGTTGATCACTTTTACTCCAGTCAGATTTTTGATATCTGTAATGGTTTTTGAGTTATTTGCCAAAAACAGCAATTTACCCCTATATGCTTTTTTTAGTATCGGCAGCCATGTTGTTTGGTCCTAGGACTAATCGAACACAATTTTGAATCTAGATACCCTGGTGATGATTCAGGTCAAGTTTGGTAACAATTGGCCCAGTGGCTTCTGAGGAGAAGATTTTTTAAATTGATGACAAAAAGTATCAAATTTCTTAAAGTTGACCAATAAAGGGCAAAAACTCTTATATGGGTAGTCAGATTTTCTTCAGAATTTCAAGGTGGGTAGATCTTGATATGCTGAACATTTTTGCAATTTAAAGTTGACCTCTATCTGTTATAGTTTTTGCGATAAAAAATTAAGAATATCTAAATTTTGAAATTTTCATGGATAAAGGGCAATAACTCCAAGACGGGTTTTTTCGGATTTTCTTCAAAATTGCAGGGCAGGTAGATCTTGTCATGTTGATCACTTTTATCCCCACAGATTTTTGATATCTGTAATGGTTTTTGAGTTATTTGCCAAAAACAGCAATTTACCCCCTATGTGCTATTTTTAGTAACAGCAGCCATGTTGTTTGGTCCTCGGACTAAATAAACACAATTTTGAATCTAGATACCCTGGTGATGATTCAGGCCAAGTTTGGTTAAAATTGGCGTAGCGGTTTCAGAGGAGAAGATTTTTGAAAAAGTTTACGACGGACGGACGGACG
>MJUU01019665.1:521-15384 GCA_002080025.1 Modiolus philippinarum
AATACAGCAAATACTCTGGGTGTGGCGTTTGCCCAAAGTTGCATTTGGGCTGTGGCGTTTTTTAGTGGCCACACCTTTTTGTATTAGGAAATTTTATTGTTTTTAGGAGTGTATTAAGTTAGGTTTACATTCAGCTATGTTAATCACACTCCTAAATTTTATGTAAATAATTCGTCATTTATTTTGTGGAACTTATAATAAATGATACTTGGTGTTTATTTCCATATTACTCAAAAACGAGCAGAGTACTTTGCTGTCTTTAAGGTTTCAAAGCTGAAGTATAAAATTGGAGTAGATATACATGGACAAACTGAGACCATTTATGGCACATAGGTTCATTGGAGACTTTGGTTACATAAATATATTTCATTAATGAAATTATTTATTTAACACAGTCGGAATTGTGATTTAAATACTAGTAACAGTACTTTGTAATGTTTAAGCCAGGATTTACGGTAATAGCTTAGTGGGTATTTTTGGAACTGTCACGTGACATTGTTTACATAAAGTTTTTCAAGGTGAAGTCACGGATAAGTTTTTCAACAAAGTTTGCTTTATTTTCCCACCATCCAACCCCTGCTTCCCCCTCTTTTAATATGATAAAAAGCTGTGTTAGAGAACACATGTGATCGCTAATGGCGTAAATATTTATATATCCATTCTTGAGACTTTTTGAGACATTCTTAAATATTAATTTAGATATTTTCATTCTAATTTAGTTAACAATACTATTTTAAGATATTTTGGTAAAATATTATGTGTTAGTTTTAGTTACATGTACATGTTAAATGTAATTTTATATTTCTGTGGCGTTTTTTAGTGGCCACACCTTTTTGTATTAGGAAATTTTATTGTTTTTAGGATTGTATTAAGTTAGGTTTACATTCAGCTATGTTAATCACACTCCTAAATTTTATGTAAATAATTCGTCATTTATTTTGTGGAACATTGTTTTTAGGAGTGTATTAAGTTAGGTTTACATTCAGCTATGTTAATCACACTCCTAAATTTTATGTAAATAATTCGTCATTTATTTTGTGGAACTTATAATAAATGACATTAAAATGGATACTTGGTGTTTATTTCCATATTACTCAAAAAACGAGCAGAGTACTTTGCTGTCTTTAAGGTTTCAAAGCTGAAGTATAAAATTGGAGTAGATATACATGGACAAACTGAGACCATTTATGGCACATAGGTTCATTGGAGACTTTGGTTACATAAAAAAGCTTGTTTAAAGTAGTCCTGGCAATTGTTCTTAAATTTTTGGATGCGTGTCCAAATCGCAGTTGCTTAATTCTATCATGCACAACTAAAAAGCAAAGCCTTCCAACCTCCGACTTGCCCACACTAGATCTGGGACCCATGTTATTTTTCATATTTTGCACTATTTCGTTTTAAGTTAACGATTTAAAGTGATTTTTTTTTTCATTTTAGTGAAACACTGCATCATCAAGCAGAGCAAGAATAATCGAAATGGCATTGAATATGAGCTATTGACAGTTTGTCTTGTTTATTTTGACAAGCAGTTCGCTTATTTTTAGAAATAAAATCGATTCAATAAATCTGTCCCCAACGTCAATTTTGACTTGTATATCTTTTGTCAGCTTCTGTTTTGAAGAAAACACAATGTTATCAAATGTGGACGGGAACAGACAAAATTTAGTGTGCATTCATACATAATACAAAAAATACCCAAATTTTTGACATCTTTTCACAAAGGAACTGCCAGTAAGTGAGTTAGTCACAACATTACTGCATTTGATTGGTCGACCCTAGGAACAACACAGTCCAACAACAAAGTTATGCCCACGACTCAAATAGTTGAGATCTGTCCTTTATAAACCTTTTGTCGTTGATAGGGACTGTCTGTTAAATCAGTTTTCAGTCATTTAATTGAAATGATTGATTGCAAATCATAATTGCGTTGTAGAATCTGGCCATAACGGATGTCCTTTTTCTTTAAGAGCAATAAACTCGACACAACAACCGTTTTATAAACAGTGTCAAAATATTCAGTATGAACCAACATGTAACATTTGATTCATCCTTTAACTTGTGAATAGATACATTGTATTAAACAAACTTAAGAATTGTATTCATACTGACGATTAAAAATAGTTCGATTTACACATTTTTCCGTTAATATGAGTCCCGTTTTATCGCAGACAACAAGTTGGTTTGGCTGTCTGAAATGTGATATTTATTGTACACAGGAAAGCAGGATGTAGAAATAGGGGACGCCATATCACTGATGTTATGAAGTCTTAAACTATAGTAAGGGTTGGTTAGTTATGTGGTCTGAAGTAGGAGATGCATTGTAGGATTTCTCATGTTACGAAAACTGAATTGTCTGACACTCAACTTTAAGCGATGTACTTGATGTAACATTGATAGATTGATCAAAGCTTGCGCCCCTGGCCAATACGACTTACCTCAGATCTATAACTATGCCAATATGAAATAAATTACGCAATGATACTATATTATATGCATTATATTGACTAGGCATTATGTTGGACAATCAATAAACTATATTTCTTGGATATAAAGGACAATTTAACACATTTGTTACTTATTGGACCGCATTCATAAATCAGATAATTCCTTATGNTGTGCCAATTTGTGTTAAAATTTGACAATAAAAACTTGAATTTTCATTGAAGTTTTGATTTTTATTTTAATTTTGGAAAATGGGAAAGATATCTGCCTCCAAACATGCCCATTATCCCCAAAAATGAAGATTCCGTATGAAAAGTTCATATTCCCGGCGATATTGCATTATGAGTAAGGACGTAGACCAAAGAATTAAAAGCAAAAAAAGAAAGCTGTTGAATTGCTCTTTTGATGCCTGTAAAGAAAACTCTGGTCTACGTCCTTGCTCATATTTAAATATTAACTTTTGTTGTTGTTTACCATAGTTACATTGCTATAATATCTCGTACAATACGGAACGGATTGATACAAACCCGGACACCGAGAACGGCAAGTTGACACAGCCGTCGCTGTCACTCTACAGATTATGCATTATGAACACAATAATATCTCATGTAATATTTTATGTTCAAGACATTTGTAAAATAGTGCGCACAATATCTTTAATCTATTTTTAAATCACTCTCGGTCGTCCATCAATACCTAACGTTACCATATCATATAGTTCGCCAGTCTGCCATAAAGAAGTACCAATTACACCCCGTAGGAAGCTGTACAATGGGAAATGAGGGGAATGAACTTTTGAATGGAGGGTAGGGGGCTCAGGTAAGACATTTAGCGTGCAGACGAAATGACCTTTTCGCATAAAACTATGTAATTGGCAATTTTTGAACAAACTATTTTATATGTTTTATATGTCTATAATCAGAAGTAAACAACTGCATTACTTGCTTTTCCAAGAGTTGTTTCAAAAGAAAATTATTATCAAATTTCTTTTTTGAACCAAAATTTTGAGGGTTGCGAGCTCCGTTCAATTGGTAGTGAGCCAGTTTTTCATGTATTGAACGGAGGGTAGTAAATGTATTGAACGGAAGATAGCGAGTACGCAATGTCAAATGAAAATTCATGTGCAATACTACTGACGATTCATGCCATTTACAACTGAATTTCTAGGCCCCGTTTGCCTCTCCCTGTCCTAAAAGCAATCTTCTCAATTTGTACATTCACGTATCGCTCAGTAAGTTTCTTGCTTTCACGTACTGAAATATATGAAATCACGTATCGCGACTATTCTTAAAGAAAGTTTTATTTTGCGAATTATGCTGAAATAGCCCTTTTGACGGATCACGCTTAGATCCCATTGAAAAGTAAATGTCACATGAGCGATATCAAAAAGTATTTATGGAAAAAATGTTAAATATTATTTTGCAAATTCATTTATTATAGTTCATGGCATATAATACATTGATTTAAAAATCTCATTATAATCTTACGTTTCTGATAATTGTTATATGAACTGCACACAAGATAACTGTATTTATTAAGACAACACGAAATGAGCGAGCTGTAGGCGAGGTTCGTTGTCATAGCCAAGACCAATCTGCCAAGGACAATTTGTATCGACAATGAAAAGTTTATCGATAATTATTATATTAATGTCATGGACGAACAACACATTTGAAAATCTTATCTCGCTTTACTTACCAAGGACGACATAAGTACATATTGAATTGACACATGCACTTTCTGGTAATGATGGAGGTGAAGCGGATTCAGAATTGAGAAATACAGCTCATTTAACAAGAATGATTATCTCATCTTAGCGAAAGTTATATGAACTGTTCGACCACTAAATTTGTTTAATCGAATTAACGTGGTTCCTGCCGCGCAAAGATGAGATAATTACACTGGCGCTGGTTATTATCTTAACGGTTTGGAATGCCCTTACATGGTAATTCATGTTCACCAAAATTCGCATCCTTTATTTGTTTGTCAGTTTATGTCACTATTTGTTGGTCAAAATGGGAAACTTTCGTTTTAGAAGGAATAACAGCCAAGAATCAAAAAGTGTAAAATATCTACATGATTAACCGGTCAATTATTGATTTTCAAGGACAATTCATCAAAAAGTAAAATTATATCAATACGTGACTTCTGAGTCGTGTTCAAACCGGAATGCATCCAGTCTCTTTATGTCTCCCCCTGTCCGGCCCATGTATATATGAAATAGACCATTTGCCAATTCAAACGGAATTCCCGAATTTGACCTCGCGTCTTACAAACTTTGACAAAGGGAAGCAACTCTAGACCGGACAAACACGGTTAGTTTCCAACGTAAACTAACCAAAATGTAAAAATTATTTTCTCTTGACCTGTAAGGATTCCAAACTTCGACTTTGGTGAACTTTATCAAAATAATATGACCTTTTATGTGCCTGTTTGATTTGCTTTATATCCCAATAGATTTCATATACCAGAATGCTGATTTATAAAGGTTTCTTCGGTAAATGTGACAACCTGTCCGGTGTCACGTGACGTTGATTGAGTCAAAATTTTAAAGAACGGAACCAAAGTCGGTAATTGGCAAATCACCTATTGTTATTCCCTTTTTGATGCATAGATTGCACAGCTTCACAGTGTTCCTTCAATAACGGGTGTGTGTGAATAAATATGTACTGACATTTGCATGAATTTGCTGAACCTTAAACCTTTATAGCAGAGAGGCATTTTGATAATTGAGAACCAGATGTACCATCTTGTGGCCTTATTGTAAACAAAAGCGATGTGTTTAACATGAAATTGTTTAAAAACGCTGTTATATTGTTTGGTTCTACCATGAATCTACCATGTATTTGTAGAGACTTTGCACCATATCCTTTCATTGTTTAAAGATGAAACAAATAAATAAATAATCAAAATTATAAACATAAACGAAAATACTTGTTTCATATGCCCCTAGAATTGAAAGTTGAAAGTTGATGGAACGTTGTGCAAATTGTGCAGAATTTACATAAACATCAGTAGGGAGCAACCATCTGATACATACATGTGCCAGGCGGGTTTGACAAGAAAAGTAACGAAGCAATTTTTTTGCTGATCATAGGGGATAGGAGAATGCATTTCGTAACGGCAGGATGCCAATATCTCAGAATTAAATTTTGCTGGATGTTAAAGAAATATAGAAGCGCATGCCGCCAAAAATATTAAAAATTTAACGAATATAAAAGTGTCCAAAATAGTTAGACCATACGTCCGCCTCTAAATCGAATGGCTGTTCCCTAATCAGTGCAAATAAAGCACACACTGTGAGCAAGATAGTAACTCGCGTGCACAAGATAGTAACTCATTCGCATAAGATTGTAACTCGTGCGCTCAAGATAACAACTAGTGCGCACAAGATAACAACTCGTGCGCTCAAGATAACAACTAGTGCGCACAAGATAACAACTCGTGCGAACAAGATGTGTAACTCGTGCGCACAAGATTGTAACATGTGCGCATAAGATTGTAACTCGTGCATACACGACAGAAACTCATGCGAACAAGATAGTGATTCGTGCGCACAAGATAGTAACTAATGCACACAAGATAGTAACTCGTGCGCACAAGATAGTAACTTGTGCGCACAAGTTGTATAACTCGTGTGCACAAGTTATAAAACTCGTGCGCACAAGAGAATAATTTGTGAGACAAAATAATTGATGTTCATTATTAATTTTACATGTACTCTATGATTTGTTTTTTTAAATTCACATGTAAAATACACTGATATGAATATGCTCTATTAGAATTTCGTGTTTTTACATAAATTTGGGGCATATTTTAACTACAATCCATTTGCCTAGTAAATCCTGGTTGTATTTCCGAGATAAATTTTTTAAGCCGATTATTTTATGAACCTTACAATATCAAAATTTTTGTAAATTTTGTTTAAAACTTTGTCCTTAGCTGATTTTGGCTTTACATCTAGATGATATTGGTTATTTGTTCTCTATCAGTTTTTAAACATCTTTGAGTTTCTGGTCTTCCAAACGTATAAATTTTATCTGCACTGAAGAGACATAAGTTGTCGAAATGCGCATATGCAGAAATTAAATTAACAGTAACTTCGGTATTTAGTTATTCGCACATTCCTACCAAATAATACTCCAATGAATAACATAAACATACAGATTTTTCTGATTCGACACATTTGTTTCTGCCCATATAACCCAAATATTACATTAAAATATAGATTTTATTTACATTTAGCTCGCTACTCTCCGTTCTTGTGCCTCGCTACCTTTTGAACTCCTCTGTTTTTCTCCAGTCCAATGGTTTAAAGAAATTTGCACAACAGCCTCCACTTTTTTTTCTTGAACGTCTTTTATTTGTCAAATTAAAATGTCTGACGAGTAAACTTCAATTTTTCTATGCAACTTCCTGCCTTTTAGACAAAAATAGTCCTAATGTTGAAATAAGGAAAAATCTAGAGAAATCCATTTCCCGCCGAATTTTTAATGTCTTGTATCTCTGTTAAAAGCACATGGAACTATATATTTCTTTTTACATATTTCTTTTTACCATGTCATTTAGTCTACAATTTTTAATATAATTTAACTAGGTTTAAAGAAATCTTTGATATAAACAACATCAGGAGCATCAGTAGTGAGTCTCCTCAACATAGTTGTTTGTATATATTTCTCTGAGTCTTTATTTCTAAAAAAATCTTTCAATATATTTCATTTGTTCCGAGCGAAAATGAATTAAACTGATAAATTTCTATTATTTCAGCTTCGGATTTGTTTACTGTTGGTATCGTGTTGTTTCGATTTCACTTCATACTAGGAGATGAAATTGTCAAATGTACCATATCAACATTTTCTTGCATACGTTATAGGGTAACATTTAGCTCACTACCATCCGTTCATGTGCCTCGCTACCTTTTGAACGGAGCTCACTACCCTCCAGTTTTCCGTTCAAATAAACTTTCATAATTTGTGGTGATATTTCACAATACAATTTTTCAAAGAAGAGATATATTATTCTTTAGGCACTTTTAAATCAAATATTCATTTACACACAGCCTTTCAGCAAATTTAAACTATTTTTCTGCATCATATTCCATCTTCGTCTGCAATGTTTTGATTTACCTGAGCTCTCTACCCTCCGTTCAAGAGCTCATCCATTGTACAGCTTCCTACGGGGTGAATTATAAACTAACAGTATACTTAATAAAATAATGAACGGTAGAAATGAAACCTTGAATGTTGTGAGGGTGACGCACAGTGGGACTTGCCGGGGCACGACTTTATCGTCTACGTCAAAGTCTAGCCTACACCGGGAATGTAAATAGTGTACGTCGCTTCCCGTTATAACAAACTGTATGAAAACAGAAGTCCGTGGATAAAAAACTTTATTATTATTATTGTTGTAACTTGACCATTATTTAAATACCACTTAATTTCATATTATTTCTAGTCTGGATGCGATGGCCATGTGGTTAGCGTGGTTGCGTAATGTACAGGCGGATCAGGTTCGATACTCAGAAATGCAGATTTTTTTTTTTATATAAATGAAAGGTATGAACACATGTATCACTTTATATGTAGTTTACTGAGATATCGACATCAGTTTTATGCTACCCTTAACATTGTGTAAGACATACAGTTCCAGCACTGACACCAACACCACTTCATTGTATTTCATTCTAATGTTCCTGTGCATCTACTGTAGGCTTGACGATATAGTCATATGTCTAGCGTGGTTGGCTGATATACAGGCGGTCCAGGTTCGATACCCAGACTTGTATTTGAGGGGAGGGGGGTTATTAAACTATTTTTTTTGTGGGGGTATTGAAATTTTTTTTAATGTCAGACATTAGCACATGCGGCACTTACACGCACAACACTGTCTTCATTGTATTTTAAATACAACTTTATTATAAATCATCACCTGATCTGGGGTGCTGATCATGCTGTAAGTGCGTCAAACATTCATGTTCGAAAGCCGGACGATTGTGTTTTTTGCATTTGAAGTATATATATATGTGTGTGTGTATGTGTGTGTGTGTGTGTGTGTGTGTGTTAATTAATATTTCCATGTAATGCCAACTGTTGTCAGAAAAATGACTAAGAAATGATTACAACATAAAGAAGCGACTAGACAGCACTCGACTGTTGAGTTGCCTAATAAAATTTGAAGACCTATATGTGACTTATGCATTATTATTGAACAATAAGCCAGTTTCACGAGCCCATGTATTGAAAAAAGCTTCAACAAAATATTGGTTTTATTTTGTGACAATTCATTATTTTAAACAACGGCAGTAGAATACCGAAGGAACAAAGGGGTGAAATTCACAAAAATCGAAGTCCAAAGACAGGGCAAAAACGAGAACACAGAAAACAATGACGTTAGACACAAAAACAATGACGCCAGACAGACACAAAGCACAGAACCAGAAACCACAACATTCAGAACAAAAGCACTCACAGTGTGAACTCCAGTGAAACTGAGAGTGACATCAGGTGCTCCGGAAGCGTAAGCATGTCCTGCTCTGTTAACAGCACCCGTCACACTGTGAGTGATTCAAACATATTTTATTATCAAATACATATAATAATACATAGGATTAGACACAAGTTACACAACTTACGAGGTCTTCTCCTTAAATTCATTTACTATGTCTGGCATGTGCTGAGGGTTTTCCATAGTCGGGTTATATCACTGTTAAAGCAAATTACTACAAGAATGAAAAAAGAAATAAAAAAAAACACAAAAAACCCAAAACAGTTGGCTAAACATAGAGATAGTTTTTGCCATCACTCGGTGTCCGTCGCACGACCGCCAGTCGTTAATTTTTCATTCAAAGATCCTCATCTGAAACCAGTAAAAACCATAGCCAAGTAGTACCAATATCTTGGGGTATCCTTCAATTTTTTTGATTTGTGATTTTTATGTTTATACATCACCCAAGATGGCCGCTAGCATTGAACATAGCTAAACATATAAACTTTTAGGAAATGCATTTAAAAATCTTCTTTGAAACCATTTAGCAAATTGGAACCAAAATAAAACTTGGCCACTATAGTCTTCGGGTTGTCCCTTTCCAAAGTTTTTGATTTAAGTTCATATCTCAACCAAAATGACCACCAGGGAGGGACATAGTTTAACATAATACTACAATAAAGGGTGTATAGGAATTGTTGCTATCATAATGGTTACTGCTTCCATGGCGACGAAGAACTGTGCGAAAATTGAAACTCAATGTTCAAAATTAGATGTAACTTAACAGAAATATAATCTTTTGTGTGTAAAAATGTTTCTGAGTCTTATAATTTCTATGTTCAAGCTTAATTTTAAGCCTTTTCCTAGATTTGTTTACCTTATTTTATAGGTAAGTACAGAATGAGAAATGGTAAACTCAAAACAAGTTTTCCCCTATCATTAGACGATAATATAATCTATTTCTAAGAGCTCGTAAAAGCACATTGCATGCCTATCTTGGGTTTTCAGTAAGTTATTCTTTTTTGTCGGGCCCCTTACGATTATATATATAGTTAGTATTCTGATTATTGTTGGGTTTCTTGATAACTGGTGTACATATCTATAATGTAGATACAATTATTATATCATCTAGGTATATTGTTGCATCATTTACAGTAAAGAGATATGCTTTATGTTTTTATTTTGAAATATTAACTACAGTAATTGGAGAAATTAATCGAAAACGTTAAAAACAAATGGCTGTGAATTATAATGCAAGGTATATTAAAGACAATCGATGAAAGGAAGTTCTAAATTAAAACGAAGTCCGTACGTTAACTTTTTAATTTAAAACGTTAACTTTCTAAATTAAAACGAAAATAACTTTTATTCAAGTGTAGTTTTTCATTAATTCTGTTATCTAATTGGTTAATATCATTAACCATAACCTCAGTTTTATGTTTCACTGACTTTTTTTTTCATTTGTGTTTATATTTCTTGGCAGTTTATACATACAATTATTACAAGATATGTTCTACTGCCGATTAATCCGACCCCTGTCAGAGTATTTTTGGTTTATGGACTTTGTTTAATTATTACATTTATGTCAATTATTCAGTAACTTATTGTTACATCTTGCAGATCCTTACGGACTGACCATTTAACCTGAGGGGGGGGGGGGGTTNTTTTTTTTTTTCTGGACAGAATTTTTTTATTCATATGTATCAACAAAAATATTTTTTTTCAAAATTAACATTATTTTTTTGGGGGGCAGAAAATTTTTTTCATCATTTTGGCAGCCAAAATATTTTTTTCGCATAAAATCATCTCCAAAATATTTTTTTAGAAAAAAAAAACATAGCTCCCCCCCCCCTTTCAAGTTAAATGGTCGGTCCCTTATCTAGAATTTCATGGTTCGATTACTTTGTTATTTTTTTACTTGAATGTCCAGTTCACAGCAAAGTAGCAACAAGTCTCCCTGTATGTGTTTGGGTAGTAAGTCTAGGGGATGCATGTCAGTCTGACATCCACCATTTTAAATTGACCTCAATATTTTAGGTATTTTGACAATTTTGTTCTCATTAATTTTATCTCTATGCAACTATTTGTCAACATGTTAGTATTAGTACATGTATTAGTATAGCCCTTTTCAAAAAGTGTTGTTATCTTTTCTTGGATTGGAACTCTCCAATCAAATGGAGGTACCAACACTCTTCGTTTCCAGTAATCACTTGTACGGTTAGCTAAATACATTTATTTTGATTCTAACGAAATTAGTGTAGTGTCACAGTAAACAATGACCAAGTAATAAAAAACAGTGTTATGAACCGTGTTGGGTTGATAACCGAAACTGTTTCATTGTACAAAAATGTATTTAAATGCCGAAACCGAAGAGCAAACCAAATTATTTTTTGAAAAGACCTATTAGACGAGCATATTTATATTCCGAAGAGAAATGTCTTTGTTTTTACATTTTTTAACTAGAAAGTCTGTTGTTACCAGCACGCTAACAGAAACAAATTATAAAACTAATTGTCTTGGATTTTAATGAAATAAATACTAATGAAAATTCATTGAATATAGTGATATATTATTTTGGTATTGAAAAGTTTTGTCGTTCCACAATATGTTGTTAGCTTCTTTGTGAAGTAAGTGAGAACAGAACCGTCAGTCTAGAAAATTAAATTCCAAAGATAATGTCCGCACTGGAAATAGAAAACACAAAAGACTTTACGTCACAGAAGAAATGATGGATCACACAGGTGAAAACACAGACCCAATTTAATTGAACCCATAGATGAGATCAGGTGCACCGGTCTAGGAAGCATCTTGTGTTTTTCATAAAATACCAGCCGTATTGAACATACAAACTTACGTTGTAAAAGGGAAAGGTTTGTTGTCTGGGAAACAGATACCTCTATCGGTCAACATGATCGTAATGTCGTCCGTAAAACTTCTGCAGTGAATTGGGGATACGGAGAAAAATTATGTATGTGAAACTCCTAGTCAATAAACAAACAATGAAAGGATATTAAGTAAAAGTACACCACAATCTCTCCAAATACATCGTATCAATGGTTCTTTTATCAAGTAGTGTTACCTCTATATATATCCTTCCAACATTGTCCAAGTGTTATTATCTGTGTATTGTTTTCTTTTTAATTCTTACTGTTGCTAAGAAAGACTTAGGCAGCCATGTTCGCCGTGTAAGGGAGCGACAGTATATTACTACATTCTCATGTTAGTGTAACATATATACAACTATAGCATGAAATTATATATTTCCTATTTGCATATTTTCTTGTTTGGTGTATACCCAATTATCGTTGCTAAGGACAATTTAGGTTTTAAGTCCCCAATAAGAATCGAAAAAGAGATTTATCCAGTCATTTCACTTTAATATAGAAATATAATTTTATTGATATAAATGGCCTTGCATCTGCTATATTTTGCATGCTCTTCGATTTTGTCTACATTTTTTACTGTTGCTAAGGACAGGGTGGGTTGCTATAGGCTTCTGCTACAGGCAGATGGAATGCAGAAAGGGGAATAGTAATACAGCAATACATATGTAATACAGATATAGTATTGTATTGGTATTTATGCCTTTAAATAGGCTATTATTCAGACTTTTTTTTCTAGAGCATTAACAATTTTTAACGTTGCTAAGAGCAGTTTTGGTTGCTAGGTTCTTCAAAGGTATAGCAAATAACATGAACCTATACACTTTCACCCTTTTACATATTTGTTATACGACAATATCATTTATTCGATATCTAAACCCTTTATTTTTCTATTGTTTCCTATTTTTCTCATTTTATCTATAATTTAAAGCGTTGCTAAGGCGATTTTTGGTTGCCAGGTTCATCATACATATGGAAAAAGAACGTAATATACACTTGAGGGCATTATGACCTAATAATATTACAGATATAACGTATATATATGTGATATTTTATTCATTTCTTATGATCCAATTGTGGTCTTTTTCTGTCATTTTACAGTATTCGAAATCGGTCGCTAGGCAACCATCGTTAGGCCTGAACAGGAAAAAAATGTCATTTTTGTCAGTCCCAATGTGAGGGCTATTAATAATAAAGATATTAGGATATTTGAAGAGGAGTCCAAAAACGGCCCTTATCCTACCTTGTCCTTTAACACATTTGTTACTTATTGGACTGCATTCATAAATCAGATAATTCCTTATGTAGGATTTTTCTATTTCATTTCCAAGAATGGAAAATCTGGATGAGAACAACAAATACAGACAGGAAGATAATTATGCGATACAAGGGCAAAAAGATATAAATCAAAATCGTTTGTCTAATCAGCTTATTTTACCTCGTTGCGACAGTTAGTTTTTAAAATGAACCTTAAATTTCAATTTCATCTATCATTTTTGCTTACAAAATTCATGATTGTCCTGTAATTAAAGCTGCGCTATCATTCTAATTGAAATATCTATCGTATAAATGCACAGACAAATCGTATAAAACCTGGGACATCAGTAGTGGACACTGGTGTAAATTCCAGGACAACACGAAACTCCGAATTCTCTGGTATCTACGTTATATCAATAACACAATTCCGGACTATAAAGACAGAGAAGTAACATTTTAGTAAAAATTGCAAAATAACACAGAGAATAAGAACACAAAGGAGTATTTCCGCTTGTAAAATCGGGTCGAATCCATGACAATCGTATAAAATCATTTTGGGAAAATCGTAGAAAATCATGTCCTCGCAGGACGACGTTACTTACTGTGATCCTCCAAACTATTTATTTTCATTTCATAGATGCATGAAAACAGATTTGGTTTCCCATGGTTGTTTTAATTTTTTCTAATATCGAACAAATACAAAGGGATTCATATTTGTCTATTTTTCTTATAGGAAAAGCATCTACCAGGAACTTTACGTGTCAACGGAGGAAATATTATGAATATTTATGCAAATTTCTTGACTGCTTTCATAAAATATAAGGAAAATCCTACAAATGTACATATTGTACTTTTTTCAGAAATGCTCGAATACATTATTTAACAGCAAGATATGAATAGCTAGTTATGAAATAAACAAGAAGCTCAGAATCTGAGTCTGTTTTGCTCACCTGACAGTATGCTTCTATGCCATGCAAATGCTGATGACCAAAAATGATGTTTTTTTAATAGGTCTAATATTAAGCTTTGTTCTCCACTGGCACCCATGTTTTTGTCTGACCTATTGAAGCGAGTAATTTTGTAAAGGACATCCCATACATCATTGCAATATAGTTAAATTTGCTTCATTAGGTTAAGGACAGATGAAAACTAGATGTCGGAAACGACAGCTATCCCCGCACTCCCTGTTTGACACAGAAAACAGTTGTTATACACCCTTGGCATAATTTTTTTCACTTTATTTTAAATCTACCTATTGATAGTCATTATTGTTACTAAAAGAATTCTAGGATATATGGTTGCTAAGTAGAATTCCAAAAATAAGTGGTCTTTGAGCCTTTCAGGACATTTACCAAGATTGGAATCAATATTTTTGAAATCCAGTTGATGAAAATGTTTTTCCTAAACTAAATAAACAATTTAAGTATGGTTGCTAGGTAGAATTCCAAAAAATAAGTGGTCTTTGAGACTTTCAGGAAATTTACCAAAATTGGAATCAAATATTTTTGAAATCCAATTGATGAAAATGTTGGTCCTAAGCTAAACAAACATTTAAAGTATGGTTGCTAGGTAGAATTCCAAAAAATAAGTGGTCTCTGAGACTTTCAGGAAATTTACCAAAATTGGAATCAAATATTTTTGAAATCCAATTGATAAAAATTGTGGTCCTAAGCTAAACAAACATTTTAAGTATGGTTGCTAGGTAGAATTCCAAAAAATAAGTGGTCTTTGAGACTTTCAGGAAATTTACTAAAATTGGAATGAAATATTTTTGAAATCCAATTTATAAAAATGGTTGT